>JAPYZR010001083.1:0-41080 GCA_030522945.1 Trichopria nigra
TGAAACAATTGTATTCAACAATTTTTGTGGACATTAGTACATTCTTAAAGAATGAAAAGAATTTTCATTTCATCTTGCAATCTTGCATTGCGTCAAAGTCGAGCATCCAAAAATGGACTTGCAATTTCCAATTACGGATATAGTTCAACTGAAAGTTTGCGAAATTGACCATGTTTTTCATTTTTCTTCTCTGCAAACATTTGTTATTTTTGTATGTTTTGGCATATTGTGGTAAATTCTTGTACATGACATGTTAATGAACGAAACGATTTATTAAAATCACTTAATGTAGATTCCGAGTATATCTGTCCGCTATTGGAAAAAATCATCACTTTGCAAAAAACGAGTTTAAAGTTTTTTTTTTTTTTTTTTGTTATACATTGATCGAGGACACGTTGTAATATGTTAGAACCCGAATTTCTTAAGAAGTGGTTTTTGAAGGTACGTAAGGAGTGGAAAAATGCGAAAAAATCTATTTTTTCAAAAGTGTACTTGTATCTTGAATTCATTACAATTTTTTTTTATCATAAATGTCATTCATCAGCATTTATTTGGTTTTTCCAGTTTTCAAACTTACATTTTTGTTCTATCGTTTTAACAAAAATTATTCGAAACCATCACTGTTGAAGGTTAATAGTGTTGAATTATTTTGTTTAGTCACAAAAAAGTTGTTTAGTGCACTGATGTAAATGTGTAAGATATTTAATACATTTGATATTTCCCACGTAAGGGTATGAATATTAATCAATTAGAAATAAACTCAAAATTCATCAACGAAAATCAACCAAAACTTAAGAAAGGAAATAGAAAATAAAAAAATATGGAATATGTCGAGAAACGATCAATAAGAATAAAAGTAAATAAAAAATACGTTGAACATCAGTGTGAAATATGAAAGAATCATTCGAGTGAATAATAAAATATTTCGAGCAGAAGGAATACAACGGTTATTACGACAAGATCGAGAAGTCGGGAAATTTAAGAGATGACACAAGTTACGAGGGTCAGGTATTTTCCCGGAAGAAAGATAGATTCCATTATACGACGATAAGGATAGAAAATCGACCACACTCGTAGCATGATGATAGAGTGATAAAAAGAAATATGTGTCGCATAATAAATGTATACAAAAATATTTCAAGGAATATAACATTTTGAAGAGTTAACACGTATCAAGAAAAATTAATGAATCATATCTTTTGATTTAAATTTACATGATTTAATTACATTTTATTTAGTACTTTATTTTTGTTATTTTTGTAGAGAAAACCAGAGAGAAAAAACACGAATCGCAATGTCATTTAAAAAAAAAAAGTCAAAAGTAAGAAAGGAATCATTTTGTAGATGTTATTGTAAAAAAGTATAGGGTATAAATGCAAAGGGTATAAATTGTAAAAATAAACAGAAATATTGAATGGACGATATGCACATTTGAAACACAGAAAATATTTAAAAGTGCAATTTAAACTAAAGTACAATTTGAAATCAGAATATTTTTATTCATTATACTGACATTTATTTTAATTTATAATTTATAGTTTAAATAAATTGAGCAAAATGCAATAAGGAAATCAAATTTTTTCTTTAAAATACCTTTAAAATAGATAAAAATTTTCAGTCATCAAATTATATTCACGTATATATCACCTTTTAATGAAGCAATGTCTTAATAAAATCCAGGACATGCTACTATAATTTTGCTTTAAAATCCTTCTTAACTTCACATACGTAATCGTAGATTTTTTTCATTTTCATTTGTATAGAATCCGTTCTTCCTTGGGGGGGGGGGGGGGGTTCCTGACCCTCGTAACTCATATCATGTTTCAGGTTTTCTCGGTTCTTGATCTTATTCCTAACCGTATCGTGTCTCGATGTTTCATTTTGTGTCAATTCCCAACACTTCACCCCGCTATTGTTGGTCTCACTTTTAACCTGCTGATCTCTTCCCCCCTCTCTCTCTTTTTTAGGTCCTTTATACTTTTGGAAACTTTCCCACGTTATTTCCCACGTAAGGGCGTGTACATCTTTACATCTATAGTCATCCATAGATGTATGTCGTTATTATTAAATTCTTCCTCTTTTTATTGGAAATTCTATTGCCTCCCCCTTATATCCTCTTTTCACATTTAGATGTAATTCTTACGACGTATTATCAGAATAATTAATTCGTAATTAAAATGAATTCATATAATCAATCATTCATTATTAAATATTTTTTACAGTTAATCTGAAAATTCCAACTTAAATAATGTTTATTCCTTTTTCAAGATTTATATTTTATTCGATTTTAATCCATTTTTCATTTGTATTCTTTTTTGTAACATTTCGAAAAAATCAAACTCGTCTTTTTTAGTGTTCGACAACTTGGACCTTGATTTATGATGTTTCGACTCACTTGAATCTTTAGTGTGGTTATCAATTTCTATTTGTGTAGATTTAATTTCAGGCTTTTATGTAAGATTTATTTTTACAAGTGTAGTAGTGTTTATTTTTATAAATTTTCTCTCCGAATGTATATTACTTAATTTTTTTCGATAATTTTAATGAAACAAATTACATCTTTCACTGCGTTTGGTATTTTCTTTGTGATATTCAAATTTGGAATATTGCACTTTACTTCTTGGACACCCTCTATAAAAAAGAAACATTTTCCAACATTTTCGTGAATCGAACATTTATTATTCATAATTTATTTCGACAAAATTGCAAATAACAGATAAAAAAAAAAGATAAAAATAGCATTTAAAGTGTCGTTACAGTTATACGAGCAATGACTCGATGGCTATCATAACTTTAGTTGCAGAAATACCCGATATATTTCAAAATGCAACCTTGAAACTCGCTAAAATTGCCAGGTTTTTCCAGTGCAATTGTCGCGTTTCGAGCACATTTATCCGTTTTTAACATTCATTACATAAACCAATTATATATATTCTCATTTCACTGTTCATGCATTAAACATCGATAAACACCTTAACTAGCAAGGTGACAATCCGATAATTAAAATGAATCGTTTTAGATATGCACAATAAATTTCGGGTTTGTTACGTGCTGAATAAATTGCATTAACTTTTCATGCACGAGGTTCATGCGGTATGCGACTGACCGTACTGGTCAGAACTTCATTTAAATTGAGAAACTAAGAGCCGAAATCAGGTCACATTTTCTGTCAAAACATTGATTAATCTTAAGCCATTTATTACGAATAATTAAAGATACGTGTTGCGTAACGACGAACACCAACGACATATTGCGGTTCTCGCGTACTTTATTTTTAAACTTTTATTATTTCTTCAATTTATTTAAAGTCGAAAACTTACTATGACTTTTTCAGAATCTATCATAGAGCTGAAGAGGTCGGTAACTTGGATTTTTAGAAAGTTTGGCGGAATGTGAGGTGCGACCTTGGCATTGAATAAATTTTTATAAGGGGTGAATATCATAAATTTCATACTGCGGCTTATATTTTTTTTTTTGAGAAACGACATTTGGATTTTTATTTATTGTTTTTTTTTTTTTAGTATTGTCGTAGAATAATTATGTATTTATCTTTGAAAATTAATTTTTTTTTAAATATCGTATAGAAAAATTATTTACCTTTATTCTTAATCCTGTAGTACAATAATTATCAGGCCATTGTATCTTACAAAATATTTAACTTTATTTCATGTGAACACACAAAAGCTTGTGACAATAAATTGACGATTCATTTCTATAATGACGATAAAATCCGTAATTTTCAGTGACTGAGATTCAGAGAATTGATACAAAATCAGAATTATCTACATATCAATCATTTTTTCGTCTCTCGTCAGTCCATCAAAACGCTTGTGATTTTATCAATCTTTTAACTGTCGTCATATTTGTCAACATTATTCATATTTGTTGTCAACTTTTATATATACTGACTTTTTATTTATTATTTTATTATATAATTACAATTTTTGTGATTTTATCAATCTTTCAACTTTTGTCACACTCAACTTTCATCAATTTTTATTGATAATAATTTACATATAATGATACAATTTATAAACATTTTTCAGTAGTTTTTTTTCAACATTTTTTCAACATATTTTCAACATTTATTTTCGGTAGTTTTTGAAAATAATTGACATTGAGTTCCATCCATGTTTATCACTTTTGAAACATATATTCATCAAACAAAAATTCTGATTTCAGTCGTGCCTAGCTATACGACGGGACGTATATATATATATATATAAGTACAGAAATTCGCTTAAATCTTCATTTTCACACCTTTTATGCGAAAGTTCAATAACTATAATTCCATCTTCAAATTTCAATTTTTATATAATGATATTTCTATCATTAAATTACGTTATATCTGTCTTCATGAAAGCAACGTAATCACTGATAAACGCTCTGGAGTTTATTTACGTTTTTTTTAACTACTATATATATAGTGTATGTAGGCCCATTCTTTATCACTTGTACGTTATACAACGACGACGCGTCAGTTTTTTTGATCATGTCACTGCGATTCATGCTTCGTGGTCATGATGAACCAACATACCGTATAGAAAAGATAATATATTGCAAAAATATACAGTTTTGTTTTTGAATGTCGTTCTTTCCATTTATAAAATTCAGAATTCGGCGTGAGTATATGTACTTTAACGTCTTTATTTTTAATCGAGACAAATTTCAATAAATGGTTTTAAATCAATAAACGTTTTTAATATTCAATCGTTACTTTTCCTTGGATTTTTATTACAATTATTATTCGTTGATTTTCAGTTTCAAATCGAATAGGTAACACTAGCTTTTAACGTACATAGAAATGAATGCTTCAGAATGTCCCCAGAATGTCTAGACATTCTGGGGACATTCGTTACCATGTAGGAATCCCAGGTGAACTTGTGTATTATGTATACTAAACATCTACTACGTAGGGCTCTTATGTAATAACAATAATAATAATATCATTACACGAAATGAATGAGCCTATCAGTAAATCCATTATCGTGGCTACTCGATCAGTAACTTTGTTTTTGATTTGTTATCTTTACTACCCTTTTACCTTATCATAAATGTTTGAATATCATTTTTAATCGGGGCTATATAAGTAGTGCTTACATAAAAAATTTAAAGTTTGAATTAAAAGTTAAATCAAATAAGGTCAAATTTTTACTTTTTTAAAAGTTAAAAGTTACGCAATTTTAACTCAACTTAGTATTCTTCAAATCGTTAACTTTCTACGTAACTTTGTAACTTGTAACTGGGCTATTATTTAAGTTATCAACTTTTAACTTGAATCTTTTTGTCTTTAACGTTAATTTTATTTCCTTCTGATTTAACTTTGAATAAATTTAACTTGACTTTTTGCCCGTTAATTTTAAATCAACTGTGTTCAAGAGATAAATTTAAATTATTACCCAAACCTAAAAGTATCCAAATTTTGCAAAGATTAGAAAATTAAATTATAATTTGTTAAATCAGAATAAAGAAATAAATTTACTTTCAATATTTCATTACTTCAAAACCATTTTGTTTATGAATCGTTGTCAAAGATTGCGGACGCTTTACATAATTTTTAATCTCGATTAAGTCAACCTTATATAAAAAAGATAAAGTTATTTTTTTCTTTTAATATTATAAATTATTTAATTGAAAAGTTAACTTAGTTGAAAAATTAAATTTAACTTTTATTAACATATTAACAAAGTTAATTCATTTAAATAGTTCAGATTATATTCAACTTTCAATTTTTCAATCTCCTTTTAATCTTTAACTAAACTTTATTTAATTAATGTTATATTCAGCCAACTGTTAACTTAACTATTAACATTATAAATAATATTATTTAAAAATTAAAGTAAAAATTAGCTTTTAAATAAGTAATGTTAACTCGGTTAAAAAGTTAAATTTAACTTTTAATTTCATAAAGTTAACTCAGTTAAAATGTAATAGTTATATTTAACCTTTTAATCTCGTTTCGTCACATACCTTAACTTTTAACATTATAATTAATGTAACTTTTAACTTTAGCTGAATAAAGTTAAGTTAATGGACAAGATAAAATTACAATTAACATTTAATTAAGTAAATTAAATTTCTTTTTAATATTAACAAAATTAATTCAGTTACAAAGCTAAAGTTATATTCAAATTTTTAATCTCTTTTCGTTATTTAACTAAACTTTAATTAATTAACGTTATATTCAGCCAACTGTTAACTCAACTATTAACATTATAAATAATTTTATTTAAAAATTTAAGTTATATTTGTCTTTGAACTGAATAAAGTTAACTCATCAGTGAAAATGTTAATTTTAAAAGTTATATTTAACATTTTAATCTGGTTTATTTTATTATTTATTATTTTTTATTATTATTTTATTATTTATTTTATTATTTAAATTTTAATCTGGTTTCATTACATATCTTAACCTTTAACATTATAAATAACATAATTGAAGAATTAATGTAACTTTTAACTTTAGCTGAACAAAGTTAAGTTAGTGGAAAAGTTAAAATTACAATTAACATTTAACTAAGTAAATTAATTTTTTTTTTTTTAATATTAACAAAATTAATTCAGTTACAAAATTAAAGTTATATTTAATCTCCTTTCGTTATTTAACTCAACTTTAATTAATTAACGTTATTTCAGCCAACTTAACTATTAACATTATAAATAATTTTATTAAAACATTAAAGTTATATTTGACTTTTAACTGAATAAAGTTAACCTTTTTTTAGCTTTTTTTTATTTTTTACTTTTTTTTTTTTTTTTTTTTTTTTTTTTTTTTTTTTTTTTTTTTTTTTTTTTTTTTTTTTTTTTTTTTTTTTTTTTTTTTTTTTTTTTTTTGTTAATGTAACTTTTAACTTTAACGTGGTAACGTTAGCTTATTATACTTGAGAGGTTAAAATTATATTTAACTTTTTAACTTTATAATCCCTTCTCGTTATTATTATCGTAACTTTATTTAATCAACTCTTAACTTTTAATGTCACAAATAATAATATTATAATAAAGTTAATTTAGACAACTATTTTCTTCATCGGCTTGAACATTCTTCATATATTACCGGCGTCGAGATTTTCGACATACAATCTTTTTCAAAAACTGAATATTTTGATGCGACCCTGCGATAAGGGTGCAAGCGCATCTCCAAAGCATGCAACGGTATACGAGGGTTTCCTTAATTTCCCTGACATATCGCACCTACGGATCGTTGACTCGTGATTCTGGGAAAGCGCATTTTTTACGTTTTCAAAACGTCCGAGTCGGCCTCCGACCACCGAAGGAATCCTTCAAATTTCAGGTACCTGTCCTTTTTATATATACTGCATCGAAATGCAAAAATTGATTTTTCGTTCGATCCGTGTCGCTCCGACTCCACCATCCCTACCCCTTAATTATTCGCGCTAATTAAAAATAACCGCGCCAATTAAGAAATCCCCGTATTACCATGTATAGGAAGAAAAAGTCGTGGTCAATTAGAAACGAAACTCGGAGTAAGGCATCGCCCCTGTTCTCGGGGGTCCACCGACATTTGCCTCCGCATTTTCGATCTTCCGTGCCGCCGAGGGTCTCCGATGCCCCCCTCCCCTTTGCATACCCCTGAACCTTCGCGGACGCTTCTGAACCTCCAGAGACAAGGACCCGTTTTATATACATATATATACAGGTGGAGAAAAGGCGCATTATTGCCGGGAACTTAAGGGGAGACGACGACGACGGCGGCACAGGTGAACCCGGAGGTGGCGGCGGAACTGGTTTAAAGAGCCGCGCGGTGGTTCCCGGCGGGGGCGCGGGTCTACTTTACAGCGACGACGACGACGACGACGATCGCTGCTGCTGCTGCTCTTTGCAATAATGCGGGAAGGGGGGGGGGGGGGGCTGGATCCCTGCGTGTCCGAGGGAGGGGGGGGGGGGGGGGGGGGGGGGGGGGGAGGGGGAGGGGGGAGGGGGGGGGGGGGGGTTGGGGGGGACCTCCTCGGCCACTCGGACGCGCGGCGGCACAGGGGGGCCGCGGTAGGGGAATAACCGCAACAAGTAGTCGTTTACAGTTATAGTCAGTCTGTATCGGGCGTTCGGTCAGCTGAGGCACGCGTGGTGCTCGCATCGCTTGCTCAGTCCGCAAAGAGAACCGGCCACGTAACGCGTGTGAAGGAAAAACTATATTTATATATATATTTTTTTTTTGTTAACATATATATATATACGCACACATATATATATATAGATATCGGGGAAAAAGTGAGACAAAATTCGTCAGTAGAACGAAAAACGACCGAGGGATAATTAGTGGAAGCTGTTGTCCAAAACAAAAAAAGAAAAAACAAAAAACCAAACAAAAAAACAAAAACAAAACACGGTACGTTAGTGAAAACACCCAGTGCGCGACACTACAGTGGTACCCGCATGATTCAGAGTTTTCATTTTGACATTTTCTTTCAGCAACGGGTAAAAAGTCGATCGATCGCTTTCCATTGACGGGTTATATCTGCCAATAGTATATACGAACGCGAATCGTTCGTAGGCTTTGATTGATTCTTGACAGTTCGTTCGCCTAATCCTCGATAGCTGAAGTAAGAGTCGAATCGGCTATTGAGTTCCCGGAAATATTGCGGAATATCAAAAAAAAAAGAAAAGGGTTTTCCGACGAATGTCTAAATGTCAGTTATTTCAATGACGTTTCCAAAATGGTGCTCCAATCGTATTGTTCTTTAATGAAAAAAAGAAAATGAAAAATAGAAAAGTTGATTTCTCGGAGAAATAACGGTTTTCTTTTTGGAAAAGTAGCGGTTTTTGAATCGGGAGACGATCTACATTAGCGACAGATGAGGTATTTTTGGAAAACCTGTTCTCAGCGTCGCGCTGATTACCGTACAATAGCTCCGGTACGAGGAAAAAGTATTCGATTATTCGGAAGGCTATTGGAAAACTATCGTCTAGTTCGATTGCATATATACATTTGTAGTACGTGTATATATTATAGTACATACATATACATACGTACTTGCGTATACATATGTATATAAACGTATGTATATATAGTTTTATAGTTGCAAACGTACTATGTATAGTAATATCGAAAGTTTTTGGTGAAAATATTCAGAAAAACAAGATTCTCGAGTGGTTTCCGACAATTGTTTAAAAGTAGCATCAATTTGTTTTTTTTTTTTTTTTTTTTTTTTTTTTTTTTTTTTTTTTTTTTTTTTTTTTTTTTTTTTTTTTTTTTTTTTTTTTTTTTTTTTTTTTTTATTTAATTTCACTTATATATATATATTACCTCGATCTGAAAATAATATTATCAAACAACACGTTTATTCCATTGAAATTAAAGAGGTTACCCTGAAACTTTGTATTGGAAAAAAATAATAATGTATTTTATAATTTTAAGATTTGAAATATAAAATTTCTGATGAATTTGTTAATTTTTTGTCAATAATTGCGTCTATTTTTATACGTAAATTTGTAAATTATTTTTCATCAAAGAAATTACGAAATATTGATAAATTATTGATAAAAAATTGACATAGAATTGATGTTAAATTGACGTAAAATTGACTTAATATTTACTAAATATTGACGGAAAATTATCAACTTCAAAAGAGATATTTTCTTAAAATGGCCTCAAAACTGAGGAATAATTAACGGAGTAATGACAAATTACTGACGAAAAATTGACGTTAAATTAATGATAAATTAACATGTAAGTTATCAAATATTGACGAATCATTAATACAAAAATGACAAAAAATTGACAAAAAATTGACAAATAACTGATAAAATGTTGACTCACAATTTTTAAGTCTTTCGATATACATGAAAAATCGATTTTCAAAAATGTATATAGAATTCATTGAATAAAATAATTTTTTGCCTCTAAAAAATCCAACCCAGACAACATCTTTTATCCCTACTAATTCTGATCGTATTGTCCAGAGATACAACTGTGGAGGCTCATCTAAACTGTGGTGACGTTGAAACCCGAACACATAATTTCGAGAATTATCGAGAATTATCGGCCCCTTTGATGAGCAACTATGCTTACTAGATGAGATGCGTAGCACATTGCAGGGGCACATTGCTGCTACTCCCGAAACTGTTGTGTAAGATATATGTACAGAAATACAATCGTATATTTGTAAAGGGACAATCTTTCCTTTTAATTATATTTATAACAGTGTGTGCTACATTTCATCAGATTTATAAACACTTTTTGGATTTTGGAAGTATTTGAAGAGGCTAAATTATCAATGACGAAAGAATTATTTACAGATCTTTAGACAAGATTCAATTATTTCAATCATGAATTGTCATGATTTGAATCTCAATTCTTCCTTGACTGTAATAAGTCAACCTATAGATATATGCAAACGTCCAGTTTCGGTATATTCATACCACTTGAAAATACAACTTCCAAAAAGTAGATTCGAACATAATAAATCGAAAATAAGCTCGACTTATGAGACTTGGATTGAGGAAACGAGTCACGAAAAAGATGTGCTAATTATCAACTTTCATAAACATCAGCGAAGGCGTAATAAATGTACACCATAAAAGTCGCGTGTCACATAAATGATAAAAATATATTCCTGTAATAACACCTTGTCTAAAATATAATAGTAATAATGACAAAAGTATTTACAACCGCGAGTGTCTAATAATGCTTCACTCGAGTGATCCGCGGTACGCTAAAACAGTTGCATTTTTAGCTACGGTACCGCCATATATATCGCAGCAATAAAAATCTCCTTGGTTAACCTGGAGTGCAAATTAATTTGAAACTTTATAATACAGTCGTATAACATATAAATCTACCCGATGACTTCGACGTACGGTGTACAATGCTGTGGAAGTCTTCGAACTTACTGCTGCAGACCATGGTTAATATGCATCACTAATAGATTTTGCAAGGTTCTCATCGTATGTTTTACATAATCATCGGTGCCAGGTCCGATTGCAGATGTTCATAAATCACGATATTGAGATATAATAATTTAATCCATACTATAGAACTCTCTTTAGAAATAAGTATATTTATTTTCCAAGGTTGAGGTGCACGTTAGGTCTTTGCACGGTATTATACAATGTGGTAATCACTGCGAAACCATGAAGAATATGATTATTGAAATTATCGTCATTACCTCCACATTCATTTTACCGATTACGAATCTACTGGTGCGATTAGGATTACAATTCCTATAACGTAGTAACGCTGTGTGAATCATGCGAAAAAAAAATTAATTAATGCGTTCAAATTTCTGTTACTGATTTCGTATGATCATCGATCAGTGATATCGGTTCTGATTATCAAGCTTTTTTCCAACTTAGTAAATCGATTTGGTTTTCTCCTATACAACAATGTCGTCATCGTGCGAAGGATCTGTCCATTAAAAACCTGTACAAGCATGTTTTATGGCTGCAGTTGACTTCTGGAGACTCACCCGCATTCAGTGACACGGGCAAAACAGCAGAAAAACCTATACTGCAGGTTTTGACCAATGCTTATAGCAAAATTGTTAGTTTATTCATTACTCCATCTGTCTGGGACTCGACTCCGAGCATCGGTAAATGAATGGATGAAGTGAGTTGAATCACATTACTGCATCGTAGTTTAGGCGATGGTGTCGATGATCTATAATCTTTATCCTTTCCACGTCTCGCTGTCCCCTCCATTTCTGCATTCGCTCTTTCACATTTGTACCTCACTCCAAGAAGCGTGAAACCGGTCCTTTGACATGTTAGCATACAGGAGGAGAAATGTCTATTCTGCGGTTTAAAAATGGTATACGTGAAAGACTTTAAGAGTAAGAGAATAGGTCAAAATCGTCATGTAAGGAATTATACAAAGACAGTTGTCACATTGGACATGTGCAATGTATCGGATGATCATTGAGTAAACACTGGACCCGAAGTTAGATAAACTTATCGATAGTAAGAACTCGAAACGGCACAAAATAGACTACCTTGACGTCTGTATGCCAAAATACTTTATTATTAATAACGTGAATTGATTTTTTTTTATTATTATAATAAAAATCAATTTTCTATTATTATTTATTAATAATTTTCAAAATTATGGCAGATATGTGCCATCGACACCCTATCCAGTCGCCATATATATAGAAATTGGCTATATAACTTTCCCCGTGAAAATCTTGCGATCGAATCTGCCGATGAAGGCCGCACTGCGAACCAAGTTGGCACCATACTATACAGTACTAGGAAGAGATAGTTTCACGGCATTTAGACCATTGAGAAGGTGGACCAGCAAGGAGGGGTAACTCGAAGCAAGCAGGCGTTCGGGCTTTCTCCACGCTGCCTTTTATACGTGACAAAGGCAACCAACCGATAATTACACCTACGTTCCAGTCTATTTGCAGTTGAGTAATTCGAGTAATTCGAGTAACTCGTTAAAGCGACTGGATGACCCTTGCCCTTATCTGGAATTAAGTAATATAAAGACTGTAAACGCGGAATTAAACGAAATCGCAGAAACGAATGGAGTGCTCATATCGATAGATCGAAATTTCACGCGATAATTAAACGATACTTCACTTCCCGGTTATAGAAATCCGGCGGACCCTCGGCTCATCATTGCGCTAATAAAAATATCGTTTCAAGTTTCGACATATCTTCAACCCAACAAACGTGAACGAACAAAGATGAAGTTAATATTTAAATGTTTATGGTTGGACAGTCGTCATGGTAGGGTCATTGCGCTTATTCCGCTTTATCACATTAGCGCCATCTACATTCGCATGCAAATACTACTACTTACAATTAAGTAAACTAAATTTCTTCGTTAAAGTGCACTTTGATGTCAGTATGTGATGCGTTTATTGTCTCGGGATACGACGCCAAACAACGCGAAATTGATGGTCGAGCAATTATGAGTAATGCAGGTTGGACTATTTATTTTTTGCGATTCACAATAATTTTGATTAAATTCTCATTTCTTTTTTCGAGTTCATAATATTGTTTGGCAAATTAAAATTTTGTTTCGATAAAATATAACATACAATTTCATCCAAGAATTGACACAGAGGGCTTTCTGTTGCAATTTTAGGTTTCCTTTCATCGTTTCGCATTTTAATATTTTATTGTTATTTAAGGGTTATTGTTTTTAATAATTTCTCTTCATATCTCATTCATTTTCTACAGTGAACCTATCACGAAAACCTAGTCTGACCGTGATTACCTTCTCTTCGAATGTTTATAACTTGTACATTGTTTTAATGTAGAACGAAAACAATGTAAAAGATCTTTCGAAACAATATAAGTTACGGGTATAACATCAAAACATAATGACCCAATCATGACACAAGTGCTAATATACATGTTTATGTACATTAGCACTTGAAATCCTGTATAATTACAGTACATTCATAGGTGCAAATGTCAAATCTTTATTGGCCAACTTTTTCTTACTACATATAATATAATAGAAATATCGAAAGATTCGCAACAATTTGATAAACAAGTATAAGTTGATATGACATGTATAAATTGGTAAATATCGATATTCGAATTATTTAAAAAAAAAAGAACAAATATAACCATTAAAATAAGGTAATCGTACCAATGACTGGCCATGAACCTATAGCTGACACTAATCAATTTTGACACTATAGTTTAGAGTTATAGATTGATTAGATTGTTAGCTATAGGTTCATGTCCAGTCAGTGGTACGTTTCCCTTAATGTGCAAAAATTAATAATTTCGTGAAAATGGAAAATAATGAATTTAGCAGAAAATGTTCATAATATTAGCAGATGTTTACATACAAATTGAAATTAGATCGAATAATCAATAACAAAATTGGAAAAAGTTATTAGCACATAAGAATGATCAGCAAACAGAAAATTGTAAAAGAAAATAAAGAATGATAAAATTAGACAAAAGAAAAGAAAAATTAACAATAATCGAAAACACGCATAAAAGTTGAGAATAATAGAACAGCATCAAAATAATTGTTGTTATTATCTAACTATATTGATATGAATATTGATAATTAATTGTCAAATATTTTAATAAATAACTATGACGTATATATGTCAAATTATATATGAAAGTGGAATTATTTTCCTGAAGAATTGACAATGATGAAAAACATATATATATATATATAAAACTGTATATAATTTTCAAAATTCAAATAAATATTTCAAGTTGAATACACAACAAATTATTTTATAACAATAAAAGTAAAGATATTTTATTTACATATGAAATAATAAACGGTGGCGCTACAACCCTAACTTCAAAATAAAAACAAACAAAATCGAGGTCACAAGAATTGTAAACATGCACAATAAAATGCTAGCTTGGGGTCGTATGATAAAAACAAGTAGCGTTGAAGAAAAAATTAACCAATGATAATAATTTCGAATGATGTAGTATTAAATAAAATAAGCTTGATTATTGAAACATTTGCTTATGAATCGTGAAAAATACATATTTTTATGCTGGTGACGTAAAATAAATTTTATTTGAAATAATAAATTGTATTAAATTTATTACTTAAATTTAATAGAGATTATTAATTGAATAGTATTTATATATAAATTTGGTTACAGGTATATATATATAAATTAGAACAAAAAATATTTGTAGACAGATTGGTTAGTGAACCTCTTTGAATGAATGACTCTGCAGAGACACAGCTATTAGACAAGTAGTAAATAACTCGACGCCTTGGGTAGCGTTACTCTTACACGCCACCATTTTGGAACATTAATCAAATATATATGGTACAACGTTCAGCGAACAATGCGTTTGCACGTTCTGCCACCCAAGTTGTTACGTAATGCTAAAATTGCCAAAGTTTTTGAAATATTGTGTTGTGCCGCCGTACAAAAGACTCTGCATTATTTACTAAAATTATCTACTAAACGTAAGTTCAAACTTTTAAATTTTATAGCGGACATAATATAATAGTAAACAGATTGCCAATAAACAATGAAAATTTGAATAAAAATGTAATTATTGCTTCGCATTAAAGAAATAAATGTTATGTCAATTTATTAACGATTTGAAATTGATAATAGTGTGTTACTTAATTAATAAGCTTTAAAACTATAACGCAATATGCAGTTTATTATTGAATGTATTTTCCATATATATTCATGTAATAAAATACTTATCCAGGACGTTTAAAGTATTAGCACCTGATAAATTGTGCGCAGATAATGAACGAAGGATTCGCTTGTAATTCTTGGAAAATGATTTAACGTAATAAATCACCAATCGAAGTCTTGTTTATATTTTGCATTCATCATAGATGTCCGAGCGAGTACATCGAGAAATTTTCTCGCAAACAATAATTATTACTTCATTTATACTGTGAGCATAGCAGATTATAAAAAATCGCAAAGTTCGTTGCAAACATTTCAATATTTCAAATTATAATTGTAACGTGTTCAAATTCAAATTATCATTGAACATTTTTTATTCCATGGATGACTATATTATATATTACAGGTACACTAGTTACAATAAAATTTAATAATCTGAAGTAACCTTGCTTATCCCTTTAATGTTTACATTTTATTGTTTTCAGTTTTGTAAATTTCTTAATAAAAATTATCTCGACGTACCTGCCGACTATTTCTTGATGATCCAGGTAAGATGACGCATGGAATGAATTCATTATAAAACCAAGGACACGAGTTTAAATTTGTCGCATATGGTATCTAATCGCGTTATAGATTTTACTACATTTATTACCGTCATTTGAATTGCAAATTACGATCTAAATGTCACGAAACTTATTTTGAAGTTACTTATTTCCTAGAACGAGTCGACTTCAATACATTTCGGCACCTGTGGTTATAATCGTTGATGGAATTGACAGAGATGGAACGAGGAAATAAAGGAAGCTCCGAAAACCGATGAAAAAAACAAATGTGATCAATATACAAACCATGAAATAACGAATAAATCAAATGTCTGTTAAAATTAAAACTTAAATTTCACACAAAAAAATATCCAAATAGTTAATTTGAAAATATCATTAATCTACGAAAAAAATGTAAGAAAAAATGCTGTATACAATAGTGGTGACTGAAAAAAATGAACACCGTTTTTATAGCTTGCTATAGCGTTTTCAAAACTGTGTTACCGAACATAACAATATATTTTCGAATATCTCCACTATTAACCGTTAGGGAAGCGATGTAGATGGCGTGTATTTTCTCGAAAGTGGTAAAACAATCGATTTCATGTTTCTTCTGCCGCTGTAGTCTGTTACTACAACGATTGTTTGTGGTACAATTATTTGTGTATTTGTGACAAAGTAGGTACCGTTCAATATCATTGTGAACCCATGCAAAATTTTCCTTCTTCATTTTTCTACAAAACGCAGTAATCTTTTGACATTAGTAGCGTTTGCCGATAATATGCTAGCCAGTATTTCACTATATGTATCTGTTGCGTGTATAAATATGGTAGGTTCGGTAGTAACCGCATTGTATTTCAAATATTAAATTGAGGTGTTTGCGATTGCACACTTGGTCCCCTCCATTTGCGTAAAATAGGCGTGGTTTATAGACCAGCGAATTCTTGCGACGAAAAGTTAGTCTGATTTATCGATCGATAAAGCACGGAAGACGTTTTTTGTAAGAAACACACTTACACAAGGTCCGAAAGGAATATTAATGTTCAAAGGTGAAATACAGTCCACTTATCCGAAATGGAGTTTTATTATTGACCATCCTTATTCAATGAACAAATTCTGGTCCTTCGAGCCGGATCAAAGGAAAACTAAGAAAATTTATTTAGACCACGTGCTTGGAAAAACCGAAGCAGTAATTTCTAGAGGAATTACGAATTTAATCAAGCCTTTTGGATATTAAACACGAAAGGAGTAACTATAACCAACGGAACATTATTGGATAATCGTCAATAAGAACTTCAACATCGAACCTTTATGTTTTGTAAGGAACACACTTACACAAGGTCCGAAAGGAATATTAATTTTCAAAGGTGAAATACGGTCCACTTATCCGAAATTGAGTTTTATTATTGCCCGTCCTTATTCAACGAACAGTATCTGTAGCGAGTTTTTGAAATAAATGCTCGAGGTCACTCATCCCGATGATTTTTGAATATTTTCCGCAAACCTCGCCTCCGGCGTCAGTTAAGATGCCTTGAGCGACATTTTCGATCAAGACAATTAAAATTCTCGAAAGCCATTTTAAAACTCATCCTCTTGTATTCAAAGTACTTATACAAAATGTTAATCAATAAAACACGATGAAAATTGTTGTTGTACAATTATACGCGATATACACGTATTTCTTTTATTACTATATAAGGTACATTTGGTATTGTTTTATTTACATTGTGTCCGAAGACATTTTTTTTGTGAATCCTGTCGTTATTTTTGCGTACAATGAGTTGAACATTTTTTAAATTTTGTTTGTAACTTTGAATAAAATTTCCTATTCTGGATGTCAATATATATAAACTAAGACCGTTCAGTATTACACATGATCAAGAATAGTAATTTGAAAAATGATAACTTATACAAATTGTAAAAAAAATGACTTGGCTGTATAGTAAAGGCAAAGCCAATTAATATTGTCATGCAGATTCATAACAATTTTACCATGTGGAAAAATGTATCAATTGCAAGACAAGAAAGTAACCAATGTTTGTAAAACCAAATTCATTCGTAACTTACTTAATCGACTTATTTGCCTATGACTGTGATGTTTACATTCTATGTTTACAAACTAGGTCACGAATTTTTTAAATGAGAAAAGCTCGCTGAGGTAAGATTTATTTTTCTTATTTTTTTACAAGCTTGTCTTCCTCGGGATGGGTAGCGATCCATTCCAGAGCTCGGATAATATGTTCAGGGATGGGATGTGCCACTGGAAGGTGGGCACCTTGAGGCTGGAAGCCGTTTTCGTCAGCGACGTACGAAACTGATATCGGGGTACCATCATCGGCAGTGTAAGCGTATTTTCCTTCAACTGCCATTCCACTTTCCTCTCCGATTTTCTGTAAAAGTAAAATGTCATTTAATACGAGTCATTAAAAAAAAATGAACCATTCAAAAATATACGTTTAAAGTTGGGACGATAAATCACCATTGTCCAATAATATTTCTTATCAATAGTAATTATTATAGATGTTGTTTTAGAAAATAAAATAGGACGATTTTTTCAGATATGGAGAAATTCATTAGAATGAAAATGATCCAGAATTTGATTTTGACATTATTTGTACATCATACATATGTTGTAAGTCATAAAAATAATACACGGAAAAAACGACTTGGTTAGGACAAAAAAAATGCAGCGTTCCAACTGTCTTAGTGCTCTGAGCGTTAGACGAGATATTGGTTGGAGTAACTATTTTCACTTATTTGATTTCGAATTGTTCAGTCAACTATGTTATTTGCATGACTAGTTGGAACAACAAATAAATTGTTCAGTCCACCTGCTTGTGTATAGTTGCAGGATCTTTTTTCCAACTAATTACAAATGGTACATTGAACGAAATTGATTTTTTACATTTGATCTACCAACCAAGTAAGTGGTTGCGACAACTAAGAAATCTCCAACCAATGACAAATTGTTTATTTCAACCAAGTCGTTTTTCCGTGTATTCTGTAATTTTCACTTTCTATTCCCTACGGATATTTTAGGGCCTAATTGATCGTCAACTTGAAAAATATAAGGACGGTTTAGAAAGAAATCTTTATTATTACTAAAGTTATACATAACTTAAAACTTACTTTCAAGACTCCGGATTCTTCGGCACTAATGCCATTTCCGGTCTCGTAACTGAAGGAGTAGGAACCATCTGGGTTGGGACCGTAGTTAGACTGTCTAAGGATTGGAATTAAAGGGGTTGTTGAAATAACATCAATGGCAGCCACCATGCCGAGAGCCGAAACGAGGAATACGAGTGCGTATTTCTGAAAATAAAATATCGAAATTAATGCCATATAAATTAGCACGATTAAAGTCCAAAATTTTCAATTCTTTTCTACCGTTATTTGTTACATTTTACACGAACACAACACGATTTTTATAATAATTTTTAATAAACATTGGTAATTATAAGAATTTATCACATCAAAACTTTATCGAAACTTTTCTTGGTTACTTAACATCTTTATTTTAACATTTCTGAAGAGTTTGCAGCATTTTATTTTTATCTTTATTCCTTGCACAGTTTATTACTGAAGTAATATTCCAAACGGCCTCCGCGTTATAATCACATTCCTATAAGGTACCTTTCATTCATGATCAAATGGTTAATTTCAAATCAGACATTAACAGCAAATATTTATTATCTGATTAATTGATATATATGAAATTACAGGACAAAAGTAACAGAGGCTAAGCAATAAAAAAAGGCTACATTCTAATCGCAACGAGTGAATGAATACCATAATGAATGAGTGACTTTTAAATATTTGTAATTTTGGAATATCAAATGTGTTACCAACTGTTAATAATAATCATAATGTTACATATAATAAATGATTATGATGACGAAATTAAATGTTAGTTTTTAACTTTTCAAAATACAGCATAAATTTGATTTGAAAGAAATTTGATTTCATGACCTTAATGCATCTACTTAAAATTTCGTAATATTTAATAGAATTCATGTTATTCGGAAATTATTAATGACATTTTAATTACAAAACAACTGAAGGGTTCAAATTAAAATGTCAGTTATCATATTTTCCAACATTTTTAAAAGAAGCGAACGACGTTTAAAATACAAATTCATTGTCAGCACTTAGGATTATACACTCCAAAGTAACGAATAATTCTAATCTTCGACAAATGATAGAAATCTATGTAAAAGGAAAAAAGAAATAGAAAAAATTGAATGACAAAATATATAATCACTTAAACATCAAGGTTTCGATCTCGAGCGATATTGCGAATTAAAAGGCGGTGACAAAATCTACCGTCATTAAGACAGACGTGTCATTAGGGTCCACAATTCGACCAATTACGTACGCGTTAAGTAATATTACGCAAAGGCTCGACACTATCCGCGTTCGCGTAAAAGAACCGAGAATGGACGTCACGTGATGTATTTTGCCCAAGGGTTAAAGATACGACGGTTAATTATTATTATACGTCGATGAATGGTGCAGCAGTTTTGTCACAGGGCATAGGTGAGAATGGGAGATAGCAAGAGTAGGAGATAGGGATAGCAAAAAACGAAGGAAAAACGATAAAAGTAGAGAGGGAATGGCAAAAAAAAGAGGAGAAAAAAAAATAAAACGAGAAAACAGATGGGAAATAGGGAAAGAAAGATGAAGAAAGATACACAGGCAGAAAATGAGGGATAGAGGATGTAATTTTTATCCTAGGCGCGAAGTAGCGTCCAATCGATTACCCCTGGATGTAACGATATTTCGTAACAGAGAAAGATGAGTTGGCTACCGCCGTTAATGTGTCATTTATTTGTTTGCATCTGTGTGAGCAACATTAAAATATGAACACGTGGTCGTATGCGAATTTATCACGTCCCTACGTCGAAAGAATGAAAATACACGCACCTGGTGGAGTTGAGTAAACAAATACGTCACGATAAATTATACAGTAATTCTCATTTGTTCACGAGTATTTTGAAAGGTGTGCGAATGTCAGGTTTGTATTTATTCACCATAATTGTAGAAATAATTCACTGTTTAATTCATTTTTGTTCGTATATTTACCGATCCGTGCAATTGTAATTCGCCTTCATCAGATTTCGGCAAGAATTCGATTGTTAAAATAATTTTTTTTTTTTTTTACTTTTAATGCGAAATTTTGAATTGGAATATTTTTGCAATAATGAAAAAATAATCTGTATAGAATTAAAAAAGATTTTGTTTTTAACCACAAATTGATAAAAAATCACTTGAATGAAATGAAAAAAAGAACTACAATTGTTTGCGCGCGTTTGCACCAAATATTGGAGCGACAAAAATCACTGAGCGACTTACCATTGTGAATATGTCTGTGTCGAACAAGTGTAACTTCTCAATGTGACCCTGCGAACTCGAAGACCCGCTTTTATATAATCTCGTCGAAACCTCGAAAGATGCTAGGACCTCCCTCTCATTCATACATTCGGCTTTGGCCCAATCTTCTTGCCCACTTTTCGGTTTGGCTAGGATCTTTCGACATTTTACGGATCAAGAATGGCCGCCGCAAGAGGGGGAGAGGAAAACACTGGTACGAAACGCTAATTTATTGTAAATATTGCAACACCCGCCGATAGTTTTCTTATTATTATTATTATTTTTTGCGAAAATGGAAATGAATGTACAGTTCTTTTCGCATAATATTTATGTATACGAAATAATTAATAAAATTTAAAAAGTCCGTTTCCAAGTGCATTCAGGATTGACCTGAGTCTGTGTTCTTAGGTAAATTTACAATTCTATAAATAATATCAGTACGATTTTATCTGATTATTATACTGATATATTAAAATACTGAAAGAAATGTCTGATTAAATTAACCAGAAAAATGATTAAATATGCCCTTACATTTTTGTTCTGGTTAACGTAATCAGAATTCTGTTTGGTTTAATCAGAAAAATAATAATTTTAACAATATTTCTGGTTAAACCAACCAGTATTCTGGTTATTTTAACCAGGTAAAATAATAAGGGCGTATTTAATCAAGCATTTTTTTTAGTGTAGTTTTGACTATTATGACTAAAATGTACATGACATTTTTTTTAAAATTTTTTAACGTAAGTGAAAGATTTCATCGTGATGATGACAAGGTAATGACTATTAATGAATTAACGAGTAATAACGTTTTAATAACGAGTAATACTGACGAGTAACGTTAAATGTCATAAAATTTGAGATTTTTCTCTATATATAGTGCAATCTATTTCTTTTGTGCTTATTTTTATTTACGATCGCTGCTGAACCTATTATATCCTGTGTCAATAAAAATCGTGAGACCACCCAAGACAATCGAGGAAAAAATGTGCTTTCCTGGAAGGTTATAATTCCTTTAAAAGTAAAGATTTTTCAAAGTTTTAAAATTTATTTTAAAATTGAATACATCTTGTAAATAATAATAACCAATATTTTTGTTTTATTTGGTAACTTCATAAGTTACTTTAAACTTTAAATAACTTTAAAAAACCCATAATAAGTCCTAAATTAAGTTTTAAAAAATTTATAAGTTATAAAATCAAGTTACAATCAATAATCAAGATACAAATAATAATTACACAAAACAATTACAGATCATGACATTGAAATATATAACATAGGTCAGTCATTTAAAAAAAAAAATGTAAAAAATTATAAAACAGACATTTCTAGAAAATTCAAAACACTAATTTTAATTAACTCCCAATAAAAAAAAAAAAAAAATAAAAAATACAATAATAAACGGTCTGGTTTTGAATTAAGGTTATTATATTGCAAGATGAGCCTTTCAATTTTGCTATCCAGAACTCTTTCTAGTAAACATAAAAAATGTCTGAAAGTATCCTAAGGAATTCATTTGTTTTAGTTATATGCAATAAGACCACGTTGATGATAAAGAAATCAAAGATTTCGTGCATTCTTCATTCAATAGTCTATACTCTCTAAATTTCTTGGAGTGAGATTTCACTCCATAAATAGTGAAAGTCACTCTTCGAAAGAATGAATTTTCACTCTTTAAGTGTGATATTTTATATTTTTTGGAGTGAAATTTCACTCTACATTGGAGTGAGTCGGAGAATTTTCACTCCAAACAGAGTGAAATGTCACCCTTATAGAGTGAAAATTCACTCTTTTACAAGAGTGGCTCAATTATCGCTCTTCGTGGAGAGAAATCTCACTCCAAGAAATTGAGAGAGTACTCCCTTGTATTAAAAGAATATTTGCGCAAATTTCAAGATATGTAAAATGCAAGTCGTAAAAAAAAAAGTTCGACGCGTTTTTTAAGAGTTTGCTTAATTTATGTTTGACCTAACTGAATTACTATACAAATAAGCCAGATCCTGTATTAAGTAAAAATAAGACCTACATGAATTTCTTTCAGCTTGACTGAATCGAAGTCATCTCATGAGATTTTGCATGTTTTCCGTTAAATTAAAGTTATTAATGTGATTGAATTTCAATTTTATTCGTTTAATTAATTATCTTATAAGATATGTTTCCGTTTAAAATGGTATCACTATAGCTGGTATCAAATAGAATTGAAATCTGATTGTATATAAGACCATATTAGGTCAGTACCAGATTCGGTAATGTCATTATTGAATTAAATCTGATCGCATTGAATTTAAATCGATTTATTTCTGGATATCTATATGACTAATTCGATTGCATCTGCAAAATATTGCATAATAATGTAAACTAACAATTTTTTAGTGGTAACGTGATATTGCAGGCAGTCGTAATAAATCAGTAAAGTCACATAATGCCGGTAGGAAATCACTTACAATTAATCATAAAAGAACGTAATATATTTGTATCAATATATAATAAATAAGAGGAATACTAAAGCGTTCTGGCAAGACGGAAAATTAGTTACATATACAGATTTCCTTATGTAAATGTATATAATATCCTTGACGTAAAATGATGGATGCGATTTTCGATATTGGGACATCATCTTTAGATTCCTTTTGTAATGACTTAATCATGCCGTTATTCTTGAAAAGTATACACCATCAATGAGCCTTATTGTAATGATTCGAGGTTTTTAGAGTGCTTTGTCCTACTTTTCCAACTTTCAAAATAAATAAGTAAACATTGGTTTTGTTCTTGCTTTTATCTTATATTTTATTTCATTTTATAATTAAATCCAAAATGAAAAATTTCATACACGAAAGAAAGTAAACAAAATTTAATAAAAATGATAAAATTAAACAATCTTAAATGTAATTAATATGTCAAGAAGTAATCAAATAAATTAGAAACTTATTAAAGTTGATAAAAAAAAATACTAGATAAAGTATCGAATTCAAATAGATTTGATAAAAAGGTATGAAAAGACAAAAACCATAAAGTTAACAAAAATACAAGTGTTAATTAGAATAAACGAAATTTAATTGATATTGGTAGACAAAAGCGAAAGTTGAGAAACAGATATTGGAAAAAATTAATGAATGTTGCAAAATCAAATTAGAAGATGATGAACGAACTAACCGGAAACAAATGCAAATTGACAACTCGTATAAGAAATATTGTTATTAATAAATGAATATGTATTTATATATTTTTAAGTAGCAGGTAACATACATTTCAGTTCGCGAGAAATAAAAGCCGATAAGAAAGGATGAAAGTTAATAAAAATAAATAAATGCCACTAAAAGTCGACAAATGTTGAGAAAAGGCAATAAAAGTAAAAGGAAATGCTAGGGAAATTAGTTCAGGGCATCATCAAAAGTTGATTAAAATTGTTAATCATGAGCATGATGGACACAGACAAGGTCATGAATGATTAGAAAATATTACATAAGAAAGATGAAAGATGACAACAACAATTTCATAACTTGAAATATATCCACCAATAAATAATAAAAACTAAAATGCTAATGCAATTGGACGAAAAGTCGTAAGGGATTTACAAAAGATAACAAAAATAATGACAAAGATGAAATCTTAAGTAAAAATATTTTAAATAAATATAAGAGAAAAGAATAACGAAAATAGAGACAAATAGAGAAAAGTTCAGAAAAATCGAGAAAAGTAATGAAAATACAAATTAAGAACTGATTTAAAGTTAAAAACAGTTCAAATTGATAAAAAAAGAGAAACAAGAAAGAAGAAAATTACAAGACGACTACAAGATGATAAAGAAATTGATTAAAAGAAATGAAAAAGCTTTTTAGTCAAAAACGGAATTTTTTTCATAAAGTACAAAAAATGGTCGATAATTGGCAAAAAAAATTGAGGTCATTATTGAAAATTCACTTTTCTCTTATTTTATATTAATAAAAAAAACATTAATAAAAAGATTAAGCATACTCACTTAAAGAAAAATTGATAACCATTAAAAATTACTAAAAATGTTATCATAAACATTAGAAATCTTTCAAATTAAAAAAGAATAATTGAAAAAATGATGTGTAAATAACAAAAGTAAATTTCTCATTTCTTATTTAATTTAAAGACATGTATAAGACCAGTGTACAAATTATAACAGCACGTATCATGTATCTCATTTTTAAATACAAATTACAACAAAGAAAGCATAAATACGAAAGTTGCGATTTTATTACGGTATCGCCATTCAATAATTTCATTGAAATTATAAATCAACATAATTAGCCAATCAATATGTTTCCGATTAACTCATTGATATTATAACTATATTTTTATCCAATTAAGAGCGCACTCTCATTTTTCTTTCTTTTTATTTTTAGTGCATCTCATCTTCGTTATGCTGGATCTCGAAATAAATTGAAAACCAGACTTGCTTAATTGGATCGAAACGTCCATCAAATACCGTACCAAAATCGATGTACATGACGGTCGATGAAAAATGTTTATCGGTTCACTTATCGGATAATGTTACACGGAATATTTTTTAAAAATTAAAATTTCAAAAACTTTGACCTATATACACTCTTATTTTTCAAAATGTATAACAAAATATTTTTTTCGAATTTTAAGAAGTCCATTTTTTGAAAATTTCATTCAGATAATTTTTTTCGATTATCAATTTGTTTTTTGTGCAGCGTAAAAAAAGTTACTGAGGAGCTTGCAGAAAAAATCGAGTAAACGTCGCCCGCGAAGGAAAACCAAATTTTTTTCTTAATCTTTAAGCCGATCGCTGGAGAGTTTCCATTATAAAACTATCTATCCATGAATTGTACATTAATCTATATATTCACCGTATTCTTGACATGTTGAGTAATCGATTAAGCCATTAAAAAAAATCGATGTTTTTAAATTCTATTCTGGTGTAAGGCCTTAATAATCAGATACTGGTCAGACTAGTCAGGACTTATCTCTGTTTACCATAACAGGCAATCATAATATTCCCACTGGCTAATATGTGAATAGACAAGTTGCAAACAATAACAGAAATAGGTAAGTCCTAATTAGGTATTTTTGTTTAAGGACAATTAGCTTTTAAATAAAATATGAATATTCATAGTGAATGAACAATAAAATTAAGCTTCATCACCTTTTCACACTTCGAATAATATTTACGATTAACCGCAACCAGTGATATTTTCGATAAACACTTCATTTTGTTTCTGACTTAAAAAATACTGTGAGGCCTCCACTAAAAGTTTTATGCTTTTTTACAATGAGATCAATTGAAACAAAAGAAAATTGAAAAATTAATTATGGTAATTCTTTAAAAGAAAGCAATTAACAGTTTGGAAAAGCAAACAGCCACGCAATTACCACGAAACCAACAAGTTTCATGCATATTCAAAATCGTTTATAAGCTATTTTTATTTCACTTATAGTAACGCGATTCAGATAAAATCTCGATTCATGAATTTCATTTTCAGTTTTAATTCACTTTTTCTCCGCAAACGTTACCTAATCGATGACACCCAAGAGAATGTCAACAATCTCCCGCAACCTTTTTTTTTATATACTGCGGTGAACCGTTACTACCGTCGCTTGATAAATTCCGCTGTCGTTCGAACCAACTGATCTTTTAATTGTAAAGTAATAATCAAATAATTCGAAACGTTCAGCTTCCACGGTCCCGTCGATTTGAATACAATGCAGCAAAGCCAGCTTCTGTCGTACGAGATAAATACCACCTTGAAACGTATTGAGCGTGATAAAAAAAAAGAATCGGCCGGATTTTAATTAACGGTACAGAATTCACGATGATCGCAGTCGATTGTGGGACAATTTTTTGCCCGCAGCGTATCATGTCGCATCCAGGAGGAATTTATACAAGCGATTCTCATCGGGACGTGCATCTGCATGGAGAAAGTAAAAATGCCGAGTTGCATTTGGCGTCGATGCACATACTCGGATGACCTCCTCGACTATACGAAGCTTTTGCCTCGGTACATATGCAAGATGTCTCAAACACAGACACGTGCGCAAAACTCACACGAAAGTGCGAAAATATATTGCACATTAATAGGTACTTTATCTCTCTACTCGCTGCTACGTCAGGGGGGGGGGGGGGGCTTACAGAAAGCCCCGACACATATCTATAAAAAGGTCCCTTAATCGTCTACTTTATATTAATTATTGTCGAGCGCAATATGTACGGATGCTCGCATATTATATCGTTTCGTAATCGAAAGACGAGTACGCGCTGTAAATGAGGTAATTATCCGTTGTAAGCGCCAAAAACGGAGGTTTTGAAATATCGATTGCTCGTTTGAACTGTAACTCCCGCATGTCGCGATTATGAATTATTCTTGTGAAAAATGTTGATATACAAGTATTATTCTTTTCGTAATGGCGGCATCGACGTTTACGGGCGCTATTAAATATCAATTTTATTCAAGTAAGTGATTGTTCGAGTCGGGACGTGTCTATTCACGAGGGGATAAAATTTGTAGATTTCTCTATGTGACGTTAAATCACCGATTACCGATTTTTTATTACTTTCAAAGTCCAAATCCATCAGAACGTTGATTGGTCAGACTCACGAAGAATAGGTTCATAAAGATGATATAACCTAATTAGCAACAACGTAACTAAAGACCCATTGCTTAAAATGCAAATGGTCAGTAATCGTCATTGACCAGACAGATGCTAAATTTTCGATCCATTCGAAGGACTGAATCCATTGAATGATCAGTATGTGCAATCAGAAATTGAACTCTGATAACAATTTTCTCCCAAATAGCAGTGGATCTCCAGTTTACATCCATAAGTACATATTTGGACTTGATATCCTAACCGATAAAGATAGTCCTAGATGCTACGATGGACATTCAATGGATTACCATCCGGTTTCCCATTTAATCACAATGTAACAATTACGTAACTTTAATGTAACATTGACGTAAGAAATAACAATGATATATTTATGACATAAGTGTTACTTGTTGTGTTTACTTGGTGTGTATTGGATGAAGATAAGGGATCATCATATAAGGGACAATCAGATAAGGTGCCAATAGTTGGCATCCAAGTGGTATGAATTACAAAAATAGACTACACACTTGATGACCATCTGCTGTGACATTCATACATCATCTGGGATGTTTGCCCAGTAAACTCCGTAAACTTTATTCCCAGTTTGACTGACCAACGCTAGTGTAATTCAGATAAATTCTTGCGACAATTCTGCTGTTTAATACATCAGAATTTAAACTACTGACCATGAAGTTAGTCATTAATTTTTGTTTTTAGTCGACGAACCGTAACTGTAGTATTCCGACTTATTAGTAATAGAATGATTGAAATTTGGCTGATCATTCTTTGGTAACACATGTATTTCTAGTTGTCAGTACCAACGTCAATATCAAGGTGCATATGATTTTATGTTTTCAATAATAAAGAACAAAAACCTTTAATTAACCAATTTTCAAATCGTTGTGGTGGACACGTGACAACCATGACTTCAAGGTTGAAGTCAAGGTCAGATGAGGATAAACTTCTTTGCTCTTACATCCGTGTTGTTTATTTAGATGTTGTTTATTTCCAACATTGTTTTTAAATTTTCAAAATTTGATCTCATTCAGATTCCATTGCAATTCAACCTGATTTTAATCAATTTTGATCTATATTGTGAAAACAAATATATAAACGCTCACATACAAACTTTGTAGTAGATTTTGCATTATATACTTGATCGAAGGATATTGTTTGTCTTAAATATTTTCAATTTTATGAATGAAAAACGATCGCTGAACACAACAAAATTCAAATGATTTTTTACTCCCCAAAAAAATTATGTATAATCTAAGCATACTGATGCCGAAACTGATTGGACTGATGCTCGCTGAAAATGGATTAATCTTCATTCAAGCGGATGAATTTCAGTTCGACGAGTTAAACGATTAAATCAACTAGTTTTCTTTAATTTATTTACAATTAATTCAATTAATTTAATTAATATCACTCCTAAAGATCGAAATTTTGCTCTAGATACAACTACTTTAATCGTCTAACCAACCAGTGAAATAAACTATTTCAATATTATGTAAACAACAATCAAGTTCATTATATTTTTGATGTAGTAGAGACTATAATGACATGAATACGCAATTGATTGGAAGCAATAATTCTGTTTAGTGTTCCAAACATACTAATTTATCAGTCAATTATCGACCACCAATATTCACTCACCTCCATCTCTAATTCCACATTAAATTGAAATTGGTTTTGCAGTAACGATATTGGTCATGAATTCATAAAATAAACTTTTGTATCTATGATTTCGCGCCTAACCTTGGAGAAGTACAGGAAATATATTGCATCGCAACGAACTCATATTTGTTGCGGATTATTGGATAAAAATATTAAAGACTGTTATAAAATGAAATCCTTAATCATTTTCTTTATTTTGATAATATAGTGGTCCAGCAGATATGTAATGAACTCTCTTACGTTAGTGTCGCAATCGATCGGCGTGGACGTAATGCACGCATACGTAACAATTAGGTGATGTATGGCTCGGAATTTCATTAGTAACGGAACGAATGAGATTTACTTTTTTCACGTACCATGCGTTACAAATTTAGTGATACTATATGTTTTGCTCTTTATCAATTTTTTATCAAACAATTGTAGCAATAATGAAATGTTGTTGAAAAATCGTGCACAAGAAAACAATTAAACGTAATAATACATAAAATTGAGTAATTCTCTAAACAGGTGGACATATTTCTTTCCTATATACTGTTATATTGCTATGATTAAATCGGATTTATCGTGCCATTACGAAAACCTCACTCCATTTCGCGTCTAAACTACGACTCTATTCTTGCATATCGATTATAAGTATCAGCAAATGACCGACTCAAAATCAGCATCCATTTATAACCGTATCCGTTGCAACATCCAATTATCAAAACGGAACGTGTCGAAAAACCCGTCTGCATTTTTCGACACGCGTACCACCCGAGTGAAATCGATGGATCATTTATCACATCGATCCCTCGATGCGTGGACTAGGCGATCTAAGCCCACGCCGTGCGTCATCGTCGGGTCGTTTTAGCGTACACTGCGCCCTGGGATTTTGTCGCGAACGCGCTTCTTTATTTTTTCGCAGTACTCGACGACCTTTGAAGCCAAGCCGATATGAGGTCACGGCGTTAAGAAGCCGAATTATGGGTTTCGCATAAGCGGTAATACTGGCCCAAAGATCGTGTCTCAGCTGGCGATGAGTTGTTCGGATGCGCCGGTGGGCCCAATGGCCGCCGAGAACTTTTGGTGGCGGTGGGGTGGAAAAAAAAAACGATAATGAAACTTAGCAATCACGCTTGAATTGGGGATATATAAAGCAGATGCGCTCTCATGCACCTTGTGTCAGTTCAGTGCAGTTTTCTTAATGGTCAAACAGTCGAAATTCAGGATCGTGATGCAGCGCCTAGTAAGTAAACAATTTATCGCGGATCATATCGGATGGTAAATGGGTCCCTCTTTTCAGCGGTTTCACTAATACTTTTCCTTAGTGATAAATATTTTTTTTTTAATTTGAAATTATAATTTCGTCAGTATACTGACGAAATAAAAACATTTATAGATACAAACTTAAAGTAGATAGTTCGATCTATTCAAATATAGTACAATCAAGTGAGGAAATAGTAGTGTAGAATATCATATATATATATATATATATATATATATGTCTATATCCTACCATTTAGATAGAAGATACAACTATTCAAGGAAGAATTTAGAATTGATAGATAAAATTTAACGACTGGTCTGAACCGGTTTTCGAAATTAGTAATTCAAGTTTAAGTATACTCGAATTATAAGTGATATTAGTACTTGCTTAAAAATCGCATTTATAATGTCGGTAGTAATAACAACACTTACTACAATTTACTTATTACTTTAATTGCGATAGTTTTTTTTTGTTTTCGAATTTCCTTTCGAATTCGAAACTATTCGAATAGTAGAATTATATTTGTCGATTCTGAAGACTAGATGCGATGTGTCTGAAGAAGGAATGAATCTGATGTTTCATTCAACTTCTGACTGATCAGGTCACTCCAACAGAATTCTAAATTTCATTCATTTTAAAGTGTTTTTCCAAAATGATTAAAACTTATTTGTATTACTATTTTTTTATAATATAATACTTTTTTATATTAAAATCACGACAATAAAGTTATTACAAGTGGCTACTGTATGAACATTTTTTTTCCATATAACTTTTTTGATTTTATAACTTTATGGTTTTTTTTTTCTACATTTTCACCAAGTTTCACAAAGTATGTAAGGAAAATAGAGGAATCAAGTCTATATTAGATTTCATGAATTTATTGATTGGTAGTCCGCAAGTGAAGTTATCATTCGAAGTAATAATTATTAAAAGCAATATTACAGGAACTTTAATATACGTAATGCGAATGAAATAGGTCTAATTCAAATTAGGACTATACTTACTTGAATCATTATGATGCTATAAATGATGTTAACAATGTCAATTATACCTAAAAACTCGAAATAATGATTGTGCTCACTGGTAAAAATGATACAGTTATAGGAACATATATATATACATACTGATTATTTATTTGCACATTTAAACCATAGGTAGTACAATTATTATGAAATTTATTAATTCTGTAGTGGTAAATTTTTTATTTCAACTTATCGAAGTGCGAAAAAAGTATACTTTTCGGAGCGCCTAATATTAGTATTCGATAATGATCAATGGACGAATACTAATTCTAACGAGCATAACAATTGTCTCCACTATATATCTATTATTTTTCATTTTTTTTCAAATAATGTAATAATCCTCATCCACGTAGAAAAGAAAACATTAATATATTTTTTTTTTATTTATTATAAAGGCGTACCCAGACCTCGAACGAAGTCTATACGGCCATATACAAAGGTATTCCAGAAAACATAGCTAATATTGCATAAATTAATATATAATTAGGCCTACGTCATGAAATCTTGTCACGAAACGTTGGACGACATTTTTTTTGTGAAATTCACCATGAAATTTCGCCATGAAATTTCGCCATGAAAATTTGCCAATTCAATCCAAAAATGATATGACATTCTTTCATTAGATTTCAGCAAGAAATATTTTTATTGGATGTTGGCATTAAAATTTGTAATAAAATTTTGGCATGAAACGTTGCATGAAATTTTGTTATGAAATTCACCATGAAATTTCGTTAATTCAATCTGAAAATGATATGAAACTTTGTAATAAAATTTTAGGATTAAATTTTGTGATAAAATTTTGTCATGAAACGTTACATGAAATCATTTCATGAAATTTCGCCATGAAAATATGCCATTTCAATAAAGCAATGATTTGCAATTCTTTCACTGGATTTTAAGATGAAATTTTGTAATAAAATTTTTTAATGAAATTTTATAATGAAACGGTGCATGAAATTTTGTCGTAAAATTTACATATGAAATATTGCCATGAATCTTGACATGAAACGTATGATTTATCAAAATTCCTGCTGCGATTACGATTTTATTGCCATCATGTCATTGATTATGTGATTTACGCGTTAAAGTTACTTAAGACTAAAATTGGGTGTGCAGTAGATAGTTTTGATCGTGCCACCGATACATAATTTTTCACATTCTTCAATAGGTTCGCGCCGAAATTACGTAATATTTTCTCCATTATTCTTGGAAGTGCTGGATTGTCATGTCTGCCGTTACCTATAGAAATAACTGTCAATTTTATTAAAAAATGATACTCTATTGTAAACCTGTGTCACATTAATTGTGTTTCGTAATAAAGTTATCAACTTTTGAAATTTATAATTTCAATATTTATTCGTCAATTTCATTCAACTAAACTTCTTTAGTTAAACCCCATTTATTTGTCATCTAAACATTCCCATATTCGAGCATTATAAAGCATTTAATGCTTTATAATACTCGTGCATAGATCCAAAGCAATTAGCCGTTCAAAACAATATGTATTGCCCAATGATCAACGAAAAGCACCCGTCGAGTTTAAGTTCCAATACTTGTAAAGCAGAATTCTCAGTAGCACAATGGTGAACTGCTATCGAACAATGGACACCTCAGTTGTAAAGTGATAAACTTTACCACGATCGTAGTTTCCGAACAATGGATTTGAGACCGCAGAATGCAGATTTGTCGTGTAATGCTTTTTCTTTACCCGGTAAAAGTTTTGAATCTCGATCCCTGTCTACAAAAAAAATGAAATTTATTTTTTAGGACTGAAATTTACGATGCCTTATGTTGCAATATTTGTAACAAGCTTCGAAGCAAACTCAGAAATTTCACCTGAAATATTAAAAACAATCATCATGCTAGTATTGCCTTGACCTGTAATTATCATAAAATTCCGACTTGGACAGAAATCAGTAACCAAAATAATAAAGGATGCCGACTCTTTTAACATCGAAATTTTAATTATTTTTTAGGTATCACTTCTAATCACGTTGGTAGCGGTAGCAAGGTGCGCACCAATAGACGAGCAAACCCCAGTACCAATTCTGAAACAGTCTCAAGATGGGCCTAATCCAGACGGATCGTACAGCTGGAGCTACGAGACTGGCGACGGCACTAAAGCTCAGGAATCGGGTCACTTGAGGAACGTCGGTACCGAAAACGAAGGGATGGTTGTCGAAGGTGGCTACAGTTACTATGCCCCGGACGGCACCTTAATCCAGCTGACGTACACCGCTGACGAGAACGGATTCCGACCACAAGGAGCTCATTTACCGACACCACCACCGATTCCGGATGCAATCTTAAAAGCTCTTGAATATAACGCTGCTCATCCTGAAGAAGACGATCTCGATGGTCCAAAGTTTTTTGTAAAATAACACGTTTTCACCGAATTCAACCTGAAGCATTTAATATTAATATAGCCAGATATTATAAAGATGTTTTATATCGCCAAAGCTGACGACTTTGATGATCGTTCTAATGATAAAGCGTACCTATGGAAAGGAAATGACATTGAAACTACGTTATTGTTTCCATGCTGAAGTCTTACACATCACATGACACTATTAATTATATGTTATCAAAATTGAATGCCACGACATTTTGACAGAATCGCCATGTCATACAAACTAAATATCTTCTCATTCAGAATGACATCCAAGTCGAAAGGAAAATTCTATCGAGTCAAGTATACAAAATCATGTCATCGCCTACTTTTTGAAATTATTGAAGAGTGATCGTAAGATCGATTTAGTATGTTCGAATGGAACATTCGACCTACAGGCAGCGAACCTAAAGTCCTATATTACAAATTACCACCATCAAGTCACCGAGTCAAGTTTACGGATTCTTCTTGTGTTCCACCCACCCGAAGTCATTGGAACGATGTTTATCGCATCGTAGACGGCGAGAGAAGTGACACGATCGATGAAGATTCGGCTAATACACAAACAGAGGACTTGAGGTTTATCCAGCGGCTCGGACTTACAAAACGCAATACCAGGCGAATATTACGCATTTAGGCCCGGGCCAGGGTTCTTGACTCATCTCAATGACGAAAATGACGCAATCGGTGAAACCTTTCAAGTCTCCAAAAAAATGATCAGCTGCCGTTCGAGATGGATATACACACGCCTTAAGGTTACTCCTTGAATGAGAGACGCTGATGAAGCTGGAAAGGGAATGTGGTAATCGTCGGTACTTGTTGATCCACCTAGTACACGCAGCGTGCGCTCTAAACAACGGAGCCTTTGTCAAACGTCGGCATTCGCTACCGCAGCTACCTCGGTCGATACCTTATTTGCATAATGAAAGGGATACGAGTGTACAGAATGTATGCAAAAAAATGAAGTTCAGTTGTGTAAATATACAATTATTTCAGCAGCCTTTATGTCGTGAATTTATGAACCTCCCATCGATCGATTCTGCGAATCTGAATAACTTCATTAGCACACCGTCGCACGAGCTACTGACGATTGTTTGAGAAATTGTAACGTGGAACAGTTTAAAATGATCTATTGTCATCCCTCCGTCACGTTCTTAACACTGATACAACGATTATTCATTGGATACTGGTTTCACTCCTGACATTGACTAAGATTTCTAGGAATCGTAGGATTTATGCCTGCGAAATATGTTTTCTACGGGTTGTTTCGTATTTATGTATTTTCTTTATTAATCTCTTATGCCTTGAAATATATCCAGTTACTGTTACCTAATTAAAAATATATAATATATCAAAGTAAAATCATTGACTTTTCACACTTTCTTGTCTTATGCCATTCAACACTATGTCACTGTAAGCACAAAATTGCACCTACTTTGAACATTGCTTTTTTCGAGTGGAAATATTTTTATTTAAAAAAAATGAACTGTACCTATACGTATATATATGTAGTAAGGGTAATATGTATATATATATTAAATATGTCACAAAATGACGGTAAAATGCGGTGTTACGAAAGTCACATTTTAAAAAAGTCGCTCAGGGACTTCCAGCACAGGTTGAGTAAATGTCGTCCACGAACCAAAATAAACATGTTTCTTAATCTGAAAGTAAATAGCTGGGAGAAATATGTAGGGATTCATAAAAATATTGAATTTTGGAGAAGTGACAAGCTTTTGAAAAAAATGACTTTGATTTTCTTGAGAAAAATAGACCTAAATTTGTTTTGCACTATTGTAATTGTCAAGATTATTAAAAAAAAAACCTAATTGCTTCTGTTAGAAGACTTATTTAGAAGGTACCCTTAAGTTTAAGGTTTTAAGTAAGTAGTGCATTTTTAGTGCATATATATAAAATTGAGTATTTCTATTATGTAATTTTTTACCACTCGATAAAGCATCGATTAAGTCAAGAACAAAAATTGTATAATTCTACTGTGGCATAAGGCCTACAAAAATTTAAGATTAGATTTAGATCTGACCATATTTTCAGGTAAAAGTATAATCAATTTCCTATAATTATTTATAATCCCATCATTATGTGTTATATTCAATGTTCAATAGTTTACTTTGCGATTTTGCTTTATTACGCCAACGTTTTAAATCCTACAGTTTCAAACGAATCGCTGCCAGTAAAGTGATATAACGTTTCAAAATGGAACCACCTACGTGTAGTATGTAATTGAACATTACGTAGAATTACCTATGAACTGCAAAGGTTAATACTACAACCACCAGCCATAAGGAAGTTACTCAAACCTGAAGGAAAGTTAATTTGAAAATCGGTACTTACAGATTTCATCAATCCTATTATGTATTATCGGACAAATATAATATTATTGATATTATAAGTCTGCATATAGAACACTATATATAATAATCTATTCGTATCGTTACATGTGTTTTGCTTCTTATAATTGCAAGCATAATGTATAAAATGTTAAATTAGAATAAAATAATACTTTCATTAATTTTTTTGGTTCTTTATTGTGAACAAGTATAATTTTTAGTCTCATGATGAAATCTTGTATATCATGAAAATTCAATTAATTCACTAGGTTTGATCTAAGATTATTGGAAAGTTAAATTAACTGATTATAAAAAATTAATAATTAACAATAATTAAAAAATAATTATGTTTAATAGAGTTCTTAATAATGAATGATAATAGAATAAATTAGAAAATGATAAAAGAAGAATTAATTTTCAAAAAATTCTAACCAATGACAAACGCGACATCTGTCAGCGATCCATGGAATCAAGACGCCATCAGATTTTACCTGTAGATGATTCCTCTGACCGACGCTAAAAATCGTCCGCAAATCAATATCAGCTCCACCGATTACTTGCGTCTGAATTCAGTCGATACTATAGATCCCAACTTTACTTAAGATAAATTTAAAGAGATCAACAGATAATGGCTCACAAGAAAATCATGATTATAAAACTGGCAACGTAAGTAGAATATAAAGTTTGCATTATTCTTGAGCACGAAAAGGAAAGTTGGATTGTATAGAATTATTGCATGTTCTAGATGATCTTAATATTATTATGTAATACTTTTCTATACAGTGCCTTTGATTTTAAAAGTCAAGATTCTTGAACTCGGTATATTGACCTCTTGTGCTGAATCGAACCATTGAGTCATTAGCAAATCTTATTTGAAAATATGTAGATTATTGTTTTACCAATTTACCTTGAAAATTCTCAGTGCGTATGTGCTATTTTTAGCAAAGATAATTGCTAAACTAATTACGATCAAATGTCCTGTGAAGGACATGTTATTTTGGACTCGGTTGATATAATTTATATCCCAGAATTCTCAAAGGAGAACCAATTCCAAGTAATGTATTAATTGTAGCACTGGACGTTTACAACTACAACAAAGCAATATCAAGTAGAAATTAATTACTCTATTTCAGTTATCATTTAAATACAATGCTCGAATGACCTTTGAAGTGTTTTGTGAAACACTGCCACAATAATTCGTGCAATATTTTCATCATCCTGACGGAGTGATCACACTGACCCAATCAGAAATCGGCAGGACATCTATGATTAGACGTACATTATCAACAGGTCCTGGAAATCCTCTTTTGTCTGTGTCATTCTTGTGATACGTGATCAAGGCCTTCCTGGATCATTAGCATTTGAACGATGTAATGACAAAATGTAGGGATTAGATGTAGTGCATCGAGAATTCTCAGTACCAGTGATTTTCAAAACCTCGAGTAATTGATCGAAAATGAAAAACAAACAACGAAATTGTACAAGAAACTCATGAAATCGAAACGGGTGATATAAATGAAACAATTAGACATCGTTTAGTAAAATATAATTATATTATCGATCATGTTTTATCTTAAACACAGGAAGTATCATCCTACTTAATACTAAGTACTACTGAGCATAAAATGCTGAATAATAAATCGTTATAATATAAAGTTGTTGAATCCTGACAATCGACACGAATTGATTTAAAGTCAAATGTTGATTTCATTCAAAATCGAATCTTTTGCCAAGATTCGCAGTCAATCTGGATAATTTTCTACACACTCCTAACTCCGATTCTACAATGATAATGAATGTCCGAGACTGCTCGACTTCTAGTCCCGTAAATCGCTTAAAAATTCCTACATTCAAAGGACTCATTTTGTATGGCTACAGTTTCACAAACGAAACGAATGAAACGATTTAATTTCTTTTGCTTGGGAAAGGTTGGAATTGCTGCTTCTTGAGAGTCGGTGGTGGTTGCTTCTTTGGAGATTCCTTGTTGTAGGATGGCCTTTCCGGCTCTTCCGTGGTGGACGGCTGCGTGGCCAACCAATCCAGAGCTCGCTGGATTTCTGGTGGGATTGGTGGTGGAGTGGGGATGTGGGTTCCTCGCACTTGGGTGCCGAATTCGTCGGCTGTCCAGCTGATGGCCACTGGTGTACCATCGGGTGCATTGTACTGTACCGAACCCTGGATCAGCTGGGCTTCATTCGGTGTTCCAGCATACTTGCGGCTGCCGGTTTCCGTTTGCAGGATACCTCCTTCGGTCTCATAGCTGAATGAATATTGGCCGAGGTTCTCGCCAATGTTCTGGGAGGCCTTCACGAGTTTCTCAGGCTCTCTGAAGTACTCCTGGGCGCAGGCGCACCCCCATACTAAGGACACCAATAGCTAGAAACAAATAGAAATTAATAATTAGAAATGAATGACGAGTTTTAAATGTTGTATTATGAGTACGGTAATTAGTTTAAATAAAATACTCAAATCTCGCGATTTCTCTTATAATGAGGTCAGCTTCTTAACGCCAACTGGCATGGTAAAAATAAGAACATTTTTAATTTTCCGAGAATTTTTTATTCTAATTTTAAAAAACTTTTTTGAATTCAATAGTTGTTTATTTTTAAAACTGTCAATACTTATTTTTATTTCATTCAGAATTGCTTGCGAATAGACAAAATCTCTACATAGTATATATAGCTAGTCTGCGAAGGAATCAAAAGTAGACAGTCAAGTGCCAGGAGGTTGTCGGCATGCGCGACAACTTTTTGGGGAATTCCACTTGGTCGTAATTATGCATGGGCTTGACAACAACTTTCAAGTAATTTCCGATTTTGCGCGTTGAAAGACCATTAAAGTAAAGGTCCTGGTAGATAAATGCTTGAAAAAATGGGTGCCCCAATGAAGGAATTATCGCAATGAAAGGTTGAAAACATGGAATTAATTTTGTTTACGAATTGTACGATTTTTCGTTAACAAATTTTCCAATTGTAGTAATTCTTTACTTAAAAAAAAATCCATTTTTGCTGAAAAGTTGATGAACAATACCTTTTTATATTCATGTATTGAAACATGTTCTATTACTGGGACTGTTTTGCGATTCTATACTGAAATTGTAATTAGAAATTCCAATTGTAACGAATTGAAAAGTCTAAAATGGCACGCAATTATCAGTGTATACACGGTGTATAATTATTAAAGAACAACAATTAAATAAATAGTAATAAAAAATATATATAGACACGCATTTCATAAATGAAATAACATTTATAGCTTGATAAGTTATTTAATCCAACTCGATTATCCACATGTTGCAGAATTTATTATCGAATTATAGAATTGAATTACAAACCGGTTGGACGTCCTATCTATTTAAAATTAATGTTTGACATAAATAAGATTAAGTACAAGAAATTTATTAACAATGACATGTATACATACGATACAATAATAAAAGCAATGCAATGTTTTTCTATTCAAACACATCTTAGAGTATGACTACATATATCATGTATTTTATTTCTTATTTCAACAAAATATATCTAATATAGTCAAATTAATGTTGTTATTTACCTTCAGAAAATAAAGAAAATTTGTTAACGAAAATAAATTTAAAAAAGAAAGAACTTTGCGAGAGAGAAAGATTTTGAGTAGGTATAGAATGATTGCACATTTTCGCAATCCTACAGGTCAATCATAAGCAAGATTGAAAAAAGAATCATATGGTAGCTACCCACATTCGAGCCGAGCCTTCTTTCATTTAAAAGTCTTTCACGTTTGCATTGCTTTTTGGATAGCTTCATAAAATGATTCCCGCTGAAAGTATGCATTAATTGTACACATTTCATGCTTACATTGCTTTTAAATTGCTGCAATAATTGTTGGACCGTACTTTAAAATTTTATGCAAGTACATTAAAACTACATTAAGAAATTCGGATTTCAACATTTTTGCAATTACAAAAAATGAATATTTTTTAAATTAAAGTCATTATTTAAAGTAGTTTCTCGTGAAATAGGGATAGAAAAGATAATTAGTTACATATTTCTCTCTACATGTCACTTTCAAAATCAATTTTCATCTTTTTGATAATTTGAGAATTTGATATGAGAATAAACTCAGCATCATTAATAAAGGTTTCAAGAAATTTTATAGTATACATGACTCAAGTGCCTCGAGTGATAAGTGACAAATCCACTCGTTAATTGTAAAATGCATTTATCACGTTTTTCGGTCGATATAAACATTCAACTGTACAGTTTATGCTGCTCGACTACCATATTATCAAAACGTTATTCAATACTTGTACTTGCAATTATATAAAAAGAAAATTTTTGTAGCGATCAATCATGTTATTGTCAATAAATGTGCAATCTATTATTATATTGATAGATGGTTGCTGATAGTAATGATAACCTTTCGATGCAATATGTCAATATTTACATAAGTATATTAGTTCACCAATAATTACCAACTCTCCAACTTTTATACTATTTTTAAAATATACACGTCAATTAATGGATTTTCACTTCAAGTATAATAAAATTTCACTTTACACACTTTTTAACGATTTTAAATTTCACTATATGAAATACTTTAAAGATTCATTTTGTATTCATTTTTTCTATATGCATATATGTACAAAAAATATTATTTTTATTATTAAAATTATTATTATTATTATTATAAATAATCACAAGTCGACAAGTTTTTATATGGGAATCCTTCATTAACAGATCTACATATATAGTGTTTTAATCTGTCGTTTGGATATGCAATTGTTACTCCTTGTTCAGCCGCTCCCTAGTGTATATACAGGATCGCTCGTAAAATGTCAGCAAGCAACTTTAACTTCACTTTCTAAGT
>JAPYZR010001084.1:0-24079 GCA_030522945.1 Trichopria nigra
AATAACCAAATTTGGGCTTCGGAATCTGAAAGAGGGATCATTTTTACGTCGGAAATGGTTTTTGAAAAATGTTTAAACTTTTTTTTTCATATACAAAGTGAGAGCCGCAAAGTTGTTGTACATTTTGCGTCCTCTTGGTCCTTAATGGGTTAACAGGCCCAGAAAATCGAAGAGATTTTTTTTTTATTCACATTGATTGACTTTAAGAATTTTTTCATTCAATGTTATTGACAACATTCAGAATTCCTAATCGATTATATATTTCGATTAATTTTGATTAAAACGTGAAATTTTCAATTTATAATTTTTAATTGACATTGATTCATCGATTTAATTTTATTGCAGCATTGCAATAATTTGATTCAATTTTTCAAAAACGAATCAATTTGAATTAATTATTGTTTGCTGGGAGATAGGAGAGAAAAAAACTATCATTTTTTAAAACAGAAATCATTAATCGACGTAAAAATCAATTCAATTCATATACATCAATTTAATCGATGTGTTTGTCGTATTTTTCATTTACTCGGTAAAATGCCTAAAACTATAATGTGAAATTTTTGAGGTTATTATGTACATTTATTTTCAAACTTCTATTTCCTATACATTATTTTTGGCGATGTTTCGAATACAAAATTAGTAAAAACGTATACGATCGCATTCAACGTTTTTCCGTATGATCTATCGTTTACTGGGCATCCAATATACTTCACACAAAACCATTCTTCCGTAATCTAATAAAGTTTGTTTTGTCTAAAATCTTATCTCACGCAGCATCTTCACGTTTTATATTCTCATATTCTATGAATATGCTATTGATATTCAATTCCTTTGCGTATTCTTACCTGTCCTTAGATATTCCTGTCTTTTTCGCTTCATCCATCAATATTCGAGAAACAAAAACAAAAACATCACACGACGATTGAAGCTGATGAAGAAGAATAGGGCAGGTATGAAAGGAACGCAAAATGACAGACTCACCATCCATTAGCCAATATACAATATAATTTTATTATGCGTAATAAACAATAATTTATCATCCATTCGTTTCGTTACCAATGTACGAAATTCGTATTGTATTCTTATTCGGTTACTAAAGTATAGTCGACGTACACTAGCATGCACGAGAATATGCACACACGTATATGTTTGTGCATAAGACATATATATACATAAAAGAATATCCGAGAAGATCTATAAGACGGGAACGCCCATTCGGGATTCTCACGGAGGTGATTTCCTCCTACGTAGACGCGAGGGCGAAGACTCGCCCGTACATGTAGACTGTACGGTACTCTGGAGTGAACCGGAGGGACAATCGAACCGACGACACACAAGGAGGTATGGCTATCGAGAAACATCTAAACCCGCTACACGTAATAGAGACGAAAGTGGAGAAAAAAAAACGCCTCAAGCTCTTTTAGGTCCCGAAGAAACTCTCATTGGGAGCTTCGCTTCTCTTTGTTCATCCGTTGGCGACGTTTTATTATCATTATCGGTACTATATAATACAAATAACGTTTATTCATATCCGACCGTCGTCTTCTGATCTCGAGATGATCTTGAAACTTGCTAAACGAGGCTTTCAACGACCCGTCGAATTTGCCTAAAAACACAATCGAGAGACTCCGTTGCGGTACGAATCACTTCTTACAACATTCTTCTTTCTTTTTACAACAATTGCTATTATTACGAATTAGTAAGCACTTCTTCGAGTATGAGAAATCGACGTTACTTAATCCGATCTTTCGAAATAATCGCGATTCATCCGCCGTTATTTACATGAATTTACAGAACGTTGCCTCAACGTCGGAGATTCGCGAAATCTCGAGGATTTACGAGGAGTTGTTACGTATAATGCATTCTTGTTTTTACAAGCGCATCACGAACAGTGGTTTCGAGTGTATTGTCTGAATAATTCGTCATGTCTAAAACCATACGTCTTGGGAAAGCACGAAACGCGCATTTTCTTCCATTCGATTCGTGGAAAGGATTTCACAGCGACGCCGTTAAAGTTTTTATTTACGCGAAAGAAGATTAAAAAGAACCAAGCTGGTAATTGGTACAGCGTGAAACGATGCCTCCTTCGATTCTAAAGAAAAAAGTCCTTTGTGAAAATTTGATCCGAAGCTTAGAATTTAAGTTACGAGCAAACGAAGTTGCTATCGGACCACGTGACTAGTTGACAGACCACGTGACTCTGCAACGTTCTAATTGGACGACTTCGAACGCTCGCCATTCGAATTCTACCAATTGGATCGTATTTTCGCAAAGGACTTTATCGTTCGAAATTTAGTCCAGCATCGGATCAGATAAATATCATCCACTGATTTCGGACCACCCTGTATTGGCAGTGAAAATCTTGTATAGAATGGATGTTTTTAAATTGACATGATGCTGGAATCCCCCGCATTTATCCAGGGAGGGAATGAGATACCTTGGAAGGGTAGAGAACAGGTGATGAGGATAGGTGTGACGCGTAAAAACGATGATTTTCGGGTTAATGGGTTGCACATACGAAGGGTGTAAAATATAGGGTGGGCCAAACGGAATGTACTTGACAAGTTGAAAAAATTCGACCCCATGGGTTCGATGCCGTAATTACAACTGATAAATCCACGGATGCTCGATGATCTATTTCGATTTTGGATTCTCTTTTTTTTTGTAACCGAGAAACGAATATAGTTCACAAGGGTGACGTGCGTTCGACAGTACTGGGGCGAACGTGTGTACAGAAATAACTGCGACGGGCCAGAAACGTCCGTGGATGCGTTTGAAATCTGACAGCGGATTCCTACTGCGACATCTCGCTGGAAAAAGCCACGGGGGAATAAAGCGCAAGGCGGTCAGACGAGGGGATCGTAAAAAAAAGGTAGGATGAAGAAATTATGACAAAATGACGAGAAGGTGACGTAAAGAGAAGCGGAAGGGAAAAAAACCCCTTCTGGGGTTGATGAAAAATGAAGGAAAAAGGCGAATGTGCAGATGGGCAAAAAAAAATTGCGTCTCTTCAGTCACGGAACTTTGCCCAATAAAGCGGATACGTTTTTAGTCGACTGAATGAGAAATGAATTTGTTATTTGCATTACTGAATATAATAGTTTCAGGGGACTCTCAATGAAATCGATGAAAGGTTTTTCTCCATTGCTGTTATCAAAACAAAGGAATGCTTTTAAGCGTTTTGGTATTCGGTAATTAGAATTTCGTGGTTGGAAAAGTTGAATTTGTAAACATCCATTAGACGCCCAATGGATAATTGGGAGTCGTCTACCAGTGAAAAGTAAACAATTGTGTTATTCCGATCAATTCAAACCAATGGATATGAACCTGTAGACAAACATTTTTTCTACCTTACATATTTCAAAAGCAACACACCCTTTAAAAATAGACACTCGGCTGGTAATAAAAAGCGCAAATGCCTCCCCTGAAACGGAACCGTAAATAAGGAATAAGATAAAAACGGCATAAAACAAAAAGATAAAAAAAAACCTTTAGAAAACAGCTGCAGACATCAGCGGAGATAACGCCAAGTATTTAAGGCGTTTAGCAAACTGATTCCCGAGCGTCGCTCACTTATTTAAAAAAATCTGTCGAGATTAAACTCGAGCAATTTTGAAAAATAAAAAGTACACCTAATGAAAATGTAATCAATGTATATGTCCAGGTTAATGTAAGAGATACGAAAATCAAATAAAGTCTGGGAAAAATATTCGGAAATTGGGAGGAGGTGGAAGGAAAAATACGATACATATCGAAAAGGAGAACAAACAAGAGATAAGACGGCCGAAGGACAGGGAAAAAAGAGGAAGGAAAGCCCGCCAGACAGGTAAAAGCATCAGGAACTAAAGGAAAAAGGAAGGAATCTCTTTCTCTCTCTCTCTCTCTCTCACACCTAGTCCGATATCTCTTGGCCTCTTATGCCGCGACCCGGGACAAGGTGCACATAGCATGACTAACTACCATGACTAACGAGCCGAGCTAAGTGCCAACCAAGAATTCTGAGGCCAAGGATCGCACGCGCCAACAGGCGCCAGCCAGATAGGAATCGCACCAGACCGATAAGCGTTGTAACGAAACCGAAAAAAAAAACACACACACACACATACACCGAAATCAAAACGCCTCGTTTCGTCATTCCGAAAGGCTCGACGAGATGAAAGCAAAGTTATTTCGAACGCCGCGATGAACGCTTCGCGCGTCAATATAGCATCTTCTCGTATCTGTCTAGCAAAACAAGGATCATTTTCATAAAAACAATGTTTTAATAGTCGACTTTTATCAGTTGATGATTCTCGCGATGTATATATGTACGCGGAAAGTTTCCTTTGACGGTTTACCGTTTCGAGCGCGGAGGAAATCCTTTGAAGTAAATTTAACGCGTTAGACTACTCCGTTCCGCATTCGGCGCAGACGTATTAGATTTTTAGTCCAGTGGCAGTAAAAACTTTTGGAAAGATGTTTGGATGACATAAAATTCGTGTTATTTATTGACGTAACCAATGAGTTCGTTAGACTTTTTGATAGGTGTCGCTGACCCTTCCATTCTATACGTAACCTCAATTATAGGAAACTTGATCTTTCTGAATTTTTAGGTTAGGATGTTTTAAAATCCTGAAAGCCTAGGTCAAAATTTCAGTCCACGGACGAAAATTGGAAGTACATTGGATGTTTTAATTCGATTTTTAAATTTTCAATGTTTTTCTTTCATTTATTCCAATAAACGAAAAGAATTGAAAATTGAAAAATTGTATTAAAAAGGATTGGGTAGGATTCGTCGGTATACAAAGTGAATCAATCTGAATCCTTGACAACTTTTAAACAATTGAAAATTGGCTATTCCAAACACCGAATTGAAAGGAATTCATCAATTGTATTTCTTCTAATCGCATTGTTTGCAGACTCATGTTGCCTATCCTGTCAAAAGAATAAAAAGTGCATCAAATTTTAAAAGAATACATACAACCATTGAGAAGTACGCTTTCCAATTCATCGTCGTGAATTGAAATAAATTGACATTTTATCCTCCCAATAAACGAAAAAGTATTCAACAGGAATTCAAATTTGAATTCTTTTAATTCGTCTGAATCCAATTTCTTGACTCTCGAGAATAGAAAAGGGATTAAAAAAGATTCGAGAAAACAACATTCAATTCTTTTGAATATGAAAAAGATTCGAAAAAACAATAACATTGAATACTTTTGAATATCTACTGATAACTCTTCAAATCTGTCGATTCTAAGCGTTATTATTATTATTTTTTTTTTGACATTCAAAAGCATTCAGAATAGAAAAAGATTCACACACGTCAAGAAATTGGATTCAGATACCGACGATTTTATTCTTATTGAATTATTTCAATCAATTTTTGTTTTCTTCCATATTTCGATATAGATTCAATTGAATTCGGGCAAAATCTGAAGATTCTATTCGTTGAAATTGAAATCACAAAAGGATTCAAAAGGATCCTGAATTGAAATAGATTTGCCCAAATCCAGAATCCGTATTGGCGAATGAAAAAAGTCAATTGATTTCAATAAATTTCTATCCATTCTCGTTTTCTGGATAGTGTATAATAAAGATCCAGTCTCGTGTTGTTCCAATAGATGCCATGAGTTCCGTTCATCTATTCTCTTTCGCAATAAATAAAAATGTATTGAAATGGATTCAGCATATTTCATATACATAAGCAGAAATAATTCGGAACGAAGAATTCAAAGGGATTAAAGAACGTATTCACTTTTTAATCCACTTAAATCCTGCTTAATCCAGTTTAATACTCTTGAATCCGTTTTAATTTGCTTTAATTCGTTTTAATTCGTTTTGTATCTTTTAACGCAGTTTCTGTTGGAGAATTCCAATGTGTACTTGATTCCAATCCATTTAAATCCACGATTATCATTCATACATTGAATTCCTTTTTATACTTTTCAATACATTTCAATTCAAGATTAATGCCTATAAATTAAAAACTATGCATTTCAATTTGTATTAATCCAAAAACAATTATTGCAATTAAAAGTACCAATTACATTCAAAACTTTTTAAGTTTGGATTAAATTGGATTGAATCCATTTCAATACGTTCTTGTTTTGTTCGTCGCGCGAATGCGTCAAAGATGATAATTTGAATGACGCCTTGTAATTCTGTCTACGTGTCCATCGAGAATCTACACCATGCGACCCTTTAACAGTTTGGAAAAAGGTGACGTAATCCATTCGTGGCTGCTGCACCTATTATATACTTCCCTCGTTATCAATTCTCGTAACCGTCGTCGCCTCCCACTCGGTCAAACGCATGCACCATAAATCAATAAGGAAATATATTTATAAATATTTGTTTATTTTCGTATATTTACGCTTATTAGTTATCTTATACGTACAAATGCGCGTGTATAATATAATCATGGTATAACGTGTGCCTTCGATAAAATCTTACTTATTATTGCTTTAATTTACATGTCTCGTCGAGTCATCTCGTTAAACGAACTCTTTCTCTCGCTCGCACTCTTATATATCACATTCATTCATTCACTCGCAGTCACTTCTGCCCGCGTCGCATTCCGTTAAAGATGAGCTCCGGGTGGGTTCTTCGATATCTGAGCATTGATTTCAACCGGCGTCCGATATATCGGAATATGCCAATCGACGGCTACCTATATCGCGATCAATTATCCAAAATTGACTTGATTATACCAAAATGAACCAACGAACGTTTCCTATAACGCTTTCCCGTTCGATTATTACTCTCAATTTTCCAAATTATTAAACGACGAATTTCATTCGAGCGATGGAAAGTTTACAAAGCAAGACGGGCTTTCCGAGTGACGTCTTAATAAAATCGGAAGGCACGCTTCTCATCGATTTTGGCCAAAAACACCCGGAGCTCCACCTTAAAGGCGAGAACGCCGGAATCGCGTTAACCGAGTCAGCCGCTCCTCCACCCCCCTTAAAAGCGCACCGCGCAGCAGCATCCATATAGTTCCTAGGCAGGTTGAACGCGACTAACGAGATGCTGCTTTGATTTGATTTATCTCTACGGCTACGTAGAATGTAAAACGCAGAACGAACTGCGGCAGTTCGCCCTGAGCTCTTCTGGCAGCGCAATTATCTCGGAAGACATTTTCATTTGTATCACCTGCAGCTACCCCGCCACCGTCCCGTCCTCACGTTTCATTCCTTCCTTGACTCCGTCATCGGCGTGCCTCAGCGTATTATCTGCTCCTCGTTAAGGATAGAGCAAAATTTCGTAGTCGCCGAGATGAAATCGACTACGTCGCCTTCTATTCCCCCGTTACCCCCGCGCAATTTACAAGCTCGTAACGTGTCGCGAGAGGAAAGACATTAGGGCAACGTGTACAGAGAATCGCTGAACGTTCCCTCCCGGAATTGCGGAAATGAGCCGAACGCTGCGGGATATCGCTTGAAAATTATGTCGCTTCGATAATGCTTGCACTGGTGGAACACGATACTTTCCGGGCGCAACTTTCGAGACGTCCATTCTTTAGATACGTCTCCGACTTCATTTTTCCTAATCGAAAGTAAACATTCTGGAAAAGTCTTCCGTGTCAATTGGAACACCATGGTCAAGAGTCCACCCCTTAGGGATACAGTCCGTGTGGCGGTCCATTGAAGCGGAAGAACTTTCAAGAATCGACCAAACATTTTCCAGCATCTCCGAGTCGCTCCTTCGTTCTGCATTCACATATCGGTAAGAATTTAGCGGAACGACCTAATTACATTAATTTATTTTTTTTTACATTTGACACTCGGCCGTCCGTTACTTACTTATTTGTCGAGCGAACGTGAGACGTCCTATACGCTCAACGGTATTTTATTGAAAAATATTTCTTGCGGGACAATTTGTCATCGACGCGTCACGTCGACGGAACTCGAAAGTCACGGCTTTACATTTACGACACTATGTAAATAAATAATTCTTTTCGTATAGTTGTGGGAAATGAGACTTAGCCTACGTTACACGGCTTCTCGAGCGCTCTTCGGGACTCCTTGACGCGGAACTTTCCAATTGTTATTGTAAGGTCTCTAGAGTCCTACGGGGGATACCGGTTACGTAAAGGAGTACAAGTGTTACGTCTTTTTTCTTTCCCTCCCCCCCTCGCGTCTAATCATTCAAACGAGAATTCAAATGCAAGAATAACATCTCATCATCCGACGCAAAAGTCTCACATGCCCAACCGGTTTTTAGCGAACGCCATTGCGTCTAGAATACCAGAATCGAAAACATCGAGATATCGAATAAAAGTGGCATTAGAGGCGCCAATAGTTTCTGACGACCCGATCTTCATTACGTTTAACTAGCTGGATTACTTACAAGCATCGAAGGTTCGCCCTTCCTTCCGAAAAGTCGAGACGACAAGCGTCTTCCCGGCCACTGTCTTCCCTACCTCCGCGACGCTTTAATAATAAACGAATGTCGCGTGAACCGTTCGTGTGTGCCGCATCTACATATCTTAATAATTCAGCAAGCCAACGCGCACCGGAACGTACGACCGTGCGCGCGTATCGGTAGCAGGTGTCCCGTAGTCTTAAAAACAACATATTCTTTACAAACATACGGCACGAGCCGGCAATAAAACGCGCGGACGTATTTACCGAGTTAGCAGGCGATGATTCTTGCGAATTATGGGAATGTATGCGCCTTTCGGGCAAATTTACCATAGGTCATTTCCAAAACTGAGAATAAACGTAAATGAACCGCGATGGAACCGGGAACTGTTAAAAAAATAATATTCCTTTGTCATTAATCGAAACCGCCATCGAATGTTCCATTAGCGAGTGGAAACATCCCATAATTGCAAATTCCGAAGATAATCGCCTGTCAAGTTCAGTAGCATCCGTCGTACATTAATTCTCCGCGACCACTGACGTCGTGTGTATATTCGTCTCTCTACACGAAAACCACATGAGGCTTTTGCGGTAAAGGCGCCTCATCGTAGTCGCATTGGCAGTCGTAATCGTAATCCAAAGCCGCAGGTGCGCTCGGTCTGATCCCGGAGGACGGCGTACGCATTCGATAGAGGGAGAAGACCTCTGGAGGTTCGTCACGGAGATTCGTCACGTCGGCGACTGCATAGACGCCCTCTTCGTTCGGCAGCTGCTGTTGATGTTGGTGATGGTTCTGCTGAGGCTGCTGATCGTGAAAGTACATCCCGTAAGGATCGCCGCCCTCCCGCCTGATCGGCCTGGTGTAACGGGGCGTTTCGTACACGTTCGTCTCCCTAGACTCGGGCGATTCGCTGCTTGACTTCCTGCGGGCCGGCTCGAACAGGAGTTCCTCGTTCCTGGCTATCAGCCGCCTACTGTAGGATTCGGCATTTTTGTCGAGTTCTTCGTTACCCCGACCCACGTAGACCAGGAGTTCCGGTCGGTTGGGCGCCGTATAGGCTGGTCTCTTTCTTCTCTTCGCCCTCGTCACATATGCTATCAGTGCCAGTATGGCGATCGTGGCCGCCAGGCAGCCCGCCACCGACAGTGACAGATAAAGGGAACTGAGGCGACATCGCAGCGATCCCTCGGGCAGCTTGATTAGGGACTTGCCCGAGAACTCCTCGTCCGCGCATACGATGTCCTGGCTGTCGAGCTCGAGTCGCGTCTCGTTCCGGATCTCCTCGGCCTGCAGAACGTTCCATAGCCAGTGCACCGAACAATTGCACACCAGGGGGTTGCCACCCACGCGCAGCGACGACAGTCCGTCCACGAGAAATTGCGTGGGTTGTAGAGTCGCCAGATTACACCGGCGCAGCGAGACCCACCTGCGATACGATACGACAGGGGTAAATGGAAACGATCGATGTAACGGCGTGTTATTACGTTAGATTCAACGTCGATTGCCAACTGGTACGCAATAAACGTTCCTGCGAACGTTGTTTGCCTTTAGCTACGCACCCATCCAATATTGCATTTAACTTGGACGCAAAACTTTTATTTTCGTCGGACCCTTACTAATTGCGCCCAAACATTCGGTGGAAACTTGTCAAAACGAACGGGATATAAACGAATTTCGTCGGGCTGAGCAGTTTTATCGAACGCATCGAACAATTAAATTATTACACGTGTGCTTCGTTAGAACAAAAAAAAAAAAAAAGAAAAAAGAAAAACAATCAATATTTGGTAAAAGCAACGAACTCGTACAATTTCAGTTGTCTTGAGCGACCTACTTTCGAGACTCCGATTATACACGTATCAATCTATTTTTCAGACGGTCGGAACAAATTAATTTCCGGCATTACAACGCGTTTTGCCCTCTATTCTTGTTTCAGCACGATATAATGGGATGCACAGTCGCGATTTAAGTTGGTATATGATAACAACGAGACCCGTTTGTAAAATGATTAATAACAGTTTGATCTTTTATTTCAAAGGAAAATATAAGTTGACCAGTTAGCAATCGACGGCAAATTTAAATTTATGAGATAAACTGAAAACGTCCTTTGGTGAATGTTGTTCTTGTATCATTTTAAAGCAATTACGTACTTTCGCGGCATGTGCAATATCAATGAGGAAGGCCAACTTCCAAAGACTAGAAAAACATTCACTGGCAGAACCATAAAGAGTATAGAGAAAAAAAGAATGAAACAAACCTCAAATTTCGGGCAGTGTAGAGGACTCTGTCTGGTAAATCTCCGAGATCGCGATTGCCGTCCATGGAGATCTTCTCGAGATTGACGTTATCGGCAAACGTCCTGGGATGAACGTCGGCGATGATGCAGTCGTTCAGCTCTAGATTTCTAAGTTCGAACAAATTCCTAAAGGCGACATTCCTCAAAGCCCCGACAGGATTGCGACTCAACACTAGATTCGCTAAAACGTTGAGCTTCGCTAACGAGTTCGTCGGCACCGACGTCAAATTATTTCCGGAAAGATCGAGGCTCAGCAAGCCCGGAAGACGATCGAACGCGTCGTCGGACACGCTCCTCAACACATTGTTCGCCAGCGTCAAGTACACTAAGGCTGGTAGCGAGGGCAAGGAATCTTTGACGAGCTCCTGAATGAGATTGTCGGACAAATCGAGTCGTTCGAGGCTCGGGGCGAGCGCCAAATTTCCAGCTGGCGCTTCCAGGAGTGAATTCCTGCTTAAAACGAGGGAACGTATCCTGTGGAGATTCCGCAGGAGACCGTCGGGGAGGCTGGTGATGGAATTCCCGCTGAGATTCAAATGCTCCAGCTCGCTCGTATAGCGAAACGCCTGCTCGTCCATCTCGGTAATGTTGTTCCCGGACAAATCAAGCCCCCGCAAGGCCGTGAGCCCGTGCAGGGCATTCTTTGCGATATTGCGGATTGCGTTGTTGCTGAGATTCAGCGAAACGAGTCGCTGCTGAAGGACAAAGTTGTCCGAGCCTAGAGTGTGAATGAGATTCGAGCTGAGATCGAGGCTTTCGAGGTTACCGTAGAAGCCGAAGGCTATGTGGAGACCGGTGATTCGATTTCCCGAAAGATCGAGATGACGGATTTCCGGATTCAGTTGAATGGGAACGACGTCCAGACCACCGTATGCGCAGGTACCTCGCAGAGTCTCGTCGTTGCAGCGACACCGAGCCGGACACAGGCCGCTTGACGAAACCGGAAGTCCCGCGAGCAAAGCGGCGGCCATTGCTATCACGACCGGCAACGACGTCGAGAAGGAACTCCGTGCTGCCATTCCATATGAACTGTGCGTCGGCCGGAATAATCCTAAAACAGAAATCAATATGGTTAATCGTATACCGCGTCCGGCTATAGTGAAAAGTGAATAAATATAATCAGAATTAAGCAAATAATGTCGAATACGGTTTTAAACGACGTCGTACATCCTAATAATGACATGCGGATATAGTAATTAACAATATTGGAATAATTTCGGTAACGATATTCAAGGTTGTAAAATACAACGCACTCTCGGTAACGTCCTGTCCGACAATTACCCGAGACGGTTAATTATGAAATTGAATCGGTAAATTCCAGGCGTTTTAAAAGGGCGTAATGGAGATCCAGTAATCATTGCGTTAAATCGCAAGCCGTTTCATAATTCAATTACACGCGCGAGCGGATCCAATCAGGGGTTAATTATATTCATAAAGAGATGAGCCTGAGTGAGGTGAATCGCGAAACTTTCTACATCCGAGAAGGTCGGCAGACAAGAGGTGAACAATGGTTTCGCTGATCTCCATTACTCTGCATATATATTTGTCCAGGATAGTTTCATAAACGGGAGCGAGCGGGGATAGTTTAATTTCGAGCAAACCTTACAGGATTTTCGTAAACTCCAATGTGCAGCAGCTTGTCGGCTATGCGACACGCGCTCCCAGATGGTCCTTCAATCCGTTCATGAATATTCGACTACAAGTTTCGCGCACGTTTCCTCATCTGTATCCCCTTTTATCGTTTTCGTTCCTTGGCAGGTTTTGGCGTTTCGAGAAATTTCTAACTTAAAGCCGAGATGCTCTTGTTACGGGTATACTTCTTAAGCGCCTCTGATGCAGGATCAGACAAGTAACTACGGCAATGGGGGACTTTAGACTTTAGGTGCGACTTGGACTCGCATTGTTCCACCACTAGCATGCAGGTGGTTGGGAGTAGCGGGATAATGACGCCGGTTCAGTTGAACATTTTAAATACGTATAATTTACAATTGTGGATTCCATAATCCTCTCATGGATTAACAATATCAGTTTATGGATGGAGGCATTCCTGGACCACCGGTGCTGAATTTATCCACGTATATCGCTATTTATTTACAGGTAGGTCAATGAACAGCTGTAAACAATGACACGGGGTAGCCACGACATCATCAATTACAATTTCCAGGATATTTTCGTCAGACAGTTTTTCCCCCCCAGATAATCGAATCGAACAATTGGCATCATCCGATCTTCTTCGATTACATCGTTACTCGCCTTTTTTCCGGCAGCTCTTTGTCCCACGCGTCCATCCTTTGATCCGCCTCTCTTTTTCGCAAAGCGAAGCAGAGCTCTCTTATTCCCATTCTCTTGCTTTGTATTTTCTGGAAAAGCAAGGCGTTTGACCAACCCCCGGCTTAGCGGCCGTTATTGTCCTAGGGACGTTTCTCACCGAAACACTCGTGCGAGCGGCTTTGCGCTCTTATTCCGCATTGCGTGACGTTTCTGCACACGGAGTGCGACAATATCCCCGCTAATAAGCCCGTTTCTTATGGTCACAATAAAGAGAGGGGTGGAGGGGGAGGGGGCAGCCGCCGTCTCCTGATCGACCCACGGCAGCAGCAGTAGCGGCGCGCTCCTCTCGTCTGGCCGGGCTAATTGACGCAGGAGATAAGTCTAGGGGGCGCGAGGGAAAGAAAGAACAAGCGAGGAAAAAATGCGCAGGGGTTAGAATGGGGTGTTAATTAAGTTTCTGAAAGCCTTGCGGTGAGAACCGATGGCGCTCTGAGAGCAAAAAGTTTAATATTAATAGTTAAACGATGACGGTGTCGGCGTACATATCTATACGTACGGCTGTTTATTTGCGGCGCGACAGGGAAATAAATTTGTTGTTCGGTAATTATTCCGAGGGAAATAGAAAAAGTTTCCGAGCGTTTCGTGCCGTGACTCTCAATGTTTTCGGGGTAAGAAGCGAGGCGGAATGCAACGTAAACCTCGGCCCGGCGCGCCTCTAGCCGAAATGTCACTCGTGCGAAAGAAATTACCGGGAATTTACGAGCACTCGCAACTTTTTATTGAATGAGCCACGATACACTACACCGAATTGTTGAAAGGGCTACAGACAATTAAACCTGTGGCTGTCGTTGAACTAGTGATAAATCAGACCAGACACGAAATGATCGAGTTCTTCTGTGACATCCGCAACGTTACCTAGTTCGTAATGTTTTAAGTTATCTTTTTCAGACGAACATGAACAATTTTTGCTTTCTTCAAAAAAAAAAATCTTCGAATACTGTCGAATAGGGCTGTTGAGGATTTCGGCGTTACATCCATCAACAAGCAGGCACCAACGTGTCGGCATAATTCGAAAATGAACGCAATTACATCCCTAACAAATCCCTTCATGAAATTAATTTTAACGCGCATAAGTGAATTAGATCATTGCTCCCTATTGCGACTGGCGCCAGGCTTTCACTTGGATCAAAATTGCATTTGTCGGTATTAATTACTAAGTAATTAAATGCAAACGCAAGCTCATGACGCCTAGCTATAGCGACCTTCGAACGCATATCCCTCCCGCCGCGTTGTCGGTACTCGCGCAATTAGAATCAAATTGAAGAGGATAAATCATCCAATTACTTCGATATTGCGAAATTTAAAAAATCCTAATTTTTCGCCGACGCTCGCGGTAATTAAATTCCAGCATCCGCCTCTCGCAGGAAAAACATCCGCGGCGACAAAGTCATTTTAACCAGTACTGATAATATAATTGAAATTTCTAAAAGTGGGCGATCTGGTTCGTATCGATTTCGGTAATTCACGAGGTCGTTTTGTCGAGAAAGAACGAAAGAAAGGGAAAAAAATCACAAATGAGAAAAAAAACAACAGGAGGAAGTGATAGTCGCGGTTGAAAATCGCGAGTCGAGGCAACGTCCCTCGTGAGTACTTCGTGGAACGTAAGTAATAACGCCATTACTCGAGTAATGACGGCAGCTCGAGGACGAAGAGAGCCCCGATGGGTTTTAAAATTACGACAATGGAGGAGAAGCCACCGACGACGACGGTCGGCGAAAAAACACGGGGTACACCAGATATAATAGTTATATAACAGGCAAAACGAGGACAGGGTTGAAAGAAGAAGAGCACGAAATAAATGCGATACAAAAGAAAAATGAGGAAACGGGATCCGAGAGACGAGAAAAGATATTGAGAAGGGGCGGATGTACTTTATGGGGAAACGGGGATGAGTTTTGAACGGATTTCTTCTGTTTTTTTTTTACGGTGGGTTTTTAACATTATTCTTCGCCGGCTACTACCCTCTAATATTGTGTTTTCTTTCTGCGTACGGAGGGGAAAAAAAATACGCGAAACACTCGTTTAAATACCTGTCCTAATGACGGTCAATTAATCTAGGGTCAACTTGACGGGGTGAATTCGGCGCCGAAGCGTAAGGAAATTTTCGAAAATGTTATTTGGTCGATTTTTTATATTTTCAGGGTTGTGGGTAAGTTAAGCGTTTTAATCAACTGAATTACGTTGATGTGGATTAAGTTAATAGCTAACAATATTGTTGATGTCACTTTTACTTTTCAAGCTTTCGTCCCTTTTTCATAACATTTTTTTACCAATTTTTCTCAAGTTTTCGCCTATTTTAAACATTTTTTCATCATTGCCACGATGACAAAATGTTAAACATAACAAAAGATATTATCAATAATATTACGGAAGTACTGAAACAGTATTACTGCAATATTGCAGGAATATTGTTCTGATGTATTACTGGGGTGGATTTTCGCGGACACATAATATTGCAGCTATATTACTGCAATATTGCTGCAATATTAGGGAAGCATTACAGCAATATTACTGCAATATTACAGGAATATTGTTCTTATATTTTGCTAGGATGGGTTTTCTTGGACATATAATATTGCTGTGATATTACTGAAATGTTACTGCGGGATATCTCTCCGTAATATTACCGCAATATATCAATATTAGGGCAATATTACCGCAATATTGCAGGAATATTGTTCTGATATATTACTGGGATGGATTTTCGCGGACACATAATATTGCTGCGATATTACTGCAATATTGCTGCAATATTAGGGAAGTATTGCTGCAATATTACTGCAACATTACAGGAATATTGTTCTGATATATTACTAGGATGGGTTTCGCGGACGTATATTATATTGCTGTGATATGACTGAAATGTTACTGCGGGATATCTCTCCGTAATATTACCGCAATATATGAATATTAGGGCAATATTACTGCAATATTACAGGAATATAGTACTGATATATTACTGGGATGGATTTTCACGGACATGCAGGTAGTATTGCTGCAATATTACCTGCTGCAATTTTGCATTTTTCTTCAAATGTAATCAATTTGGAATTTTTACGAATTTCCATTTATAGCGCCAAACTTTCAGAAATTATGCAACGTGGGTATTCCACATGAATTTATTACAAACTCATTCAAATGAAAATTATTCGTACATTTGAAACAACGTAAAATTGCAGAAATATAAACTATACAATAATAATTAAAAAAAATAAAAACAATTTATCAAAATAAATTACGCTCGCCACAGTCATTACAGTACGAGGAGCGCGTGCAGCGGACATTCCAGTAGAAAAAAGTAGAAATACTAGAACATTAAAATGTAACACGACGATGTAATTTGCTAACAATGTGTTTACCAGTGTTTCTCCCTTATTTTTGACCGCATGTAATTTCACGAAATTCGCGTTGAAAACGCATTTACTCTACCACATTTGCCCACGAATTTTATCCGAGTAAAGGTAAACGAGTATTAAGTAATGAAATTTTCATTATTTTGTAGAAATTTAAAACTCGTTTCAATTACGTGACATTTTTCCCTGCAAAGGAAACCCACCGCGTATATGTATAATCAGTGGCAAAGTGAAAAATTCGACTTTTTTGCACAAAAATGTTCTCTTTGTGTATGTGTGTAAGGGTCTTTTTGAACAATTTAGGAAATATTTTTCTATTCCAATTTTTTGCGGTATTCGGTTTCGTCTCTGTATACGATGAATACGAGCTCAGGAACGTTGCAGCTATCTATATACAGAAGAATAAAGTGGCGAAGTTCGAGGGTCGCATCTGGCAGCGGTCGAAATCATGGCGAAACTTTTCGCGCATTTTCTTGAAGCCGCGTTTTCATGGTCAGTCGAAGAAGTTCAATCGGGTAGTTTGAAAAGACCCAACTTATCGAATGGTTTTTTCTTTCAATTTAAGAGTCTGTGATTTCTTATACATATAGATGGCATTTTTACTGACACGATTTGTGGGAAAAAATGCTTTGGAAAAAGCCCGTACTTTTGTTTGACGACAAAAGTTTGCTGGGCTATTAGAAGTTGACAAAAAAAAAAAAAATTACAACATTGATGTACAGAAAAGATGAAAATTCGACAAAGAATGGGTATTATTTAATAAAAGAGATATTTAAAATGAAAAACGATGAATAGTTTAATTTGATCCAAAATAAGAAATTGTTGACGAAATAGGTTGAAAATAGAATAAAAAAAAATCAAAATTGGCAAAAAAAAGAAAGGTTAACAAAGTCTCAAACTTCTAACAATAGTAGAAGTGGTAGAAGTTGACAAATTTGACTAAAAGAATAAGAAGCGATAAAAAAGCTCGAGGATCCAGAAACAATTTAAAGTTGATAAAGTTTCACAAATTTCAACTTTTCAATAACACGAGTAAATAAAAAATAAAAAAGTTAGTAAAACGGCTCAAAAAAGTTCTAAAAAATTAAGCATATGCTGACAAAACTGAATGAAGTTGACAAAGTGTTAAAAGAAGATTCTAAGAAAATAACAAAAGTTGAAAAGAATTACTAAAAAAAAATCAACAATAGGAATAAATGACAAAAAGCTCCCTTTTTAAAAATGAACAAAAAAGAAGTTGACAAATGTGACTAAAGAAAAAAGCTCAAGTATCCAAAAACAATTTTAATGTGGACAAAATTTTAGAAATAGCTCAAAAGTTAGAAAAAAATGGCACCGCTCAAAATTCTGAAAATGGAAGAAGTTGTCAAACGGATATAAAAGAACAAAAAGATACAAAAAAGCTCAAAAACTACCAAAAGTAAACCTTAGAAACCACAAAAAAAAAACACAAAACGGCATAAAAGTTGTAAAAATTAGACAGACGTTGACTAAAATTGACAAACAAGTTCAAAATTCTAAGAAAATAGTGGAAAAACTTGCAGCTTTTGATGAAAAGATCTGAAAATTGCCCAAAAAGCTCACATGTCTAAACTTATCAATTGCAAACTAACAAAATCCGGTAAAAGCTGAAAAATAATAAGGCTGACTGAAAATTAACAATAAAGGATAAACAAAAACCGATCAGTTTTTGTTTCGAAAACCAAAGCTTGTTTGTCGAAAAGGATTAGCGGAATTAACCGGTTCGTTTGATAAGAAAATCATCAGTTGAATGTCCGATGACAATAGCGTCTGCGCCACGCTCCGGCTATTGTAATTCTCATTCAAGATAAAGAACAATAAACGTATATCCACCTATTCTCCAAACTAGCGGGGTATATACCCGTTTCTTCTTCTTTTTTTTTTGCCATCACCCAAAGCGAATCGCTCCTGAGGATTCATCGCTTGCTAATTCCATATCCCTTTTCATCCCGCAAATGGAAAGTTCGCAAATCCACTCGATTCTAAAATGAAAATGCCCGAACGGCGCGAAACGTTGCAACGCAACAAAAAAAAAAAGAAAAAAAAAACATCGTGTATATATATATATAAGAGTCAGGGCGGTGTAACGGCAGGTGCCTGTAAATAAAATAACGACGAGAGATTTTGCAGCAGTTGGTAAACACAAAGCTGGCGGACGATATTCGAGGTCTACTGGCAAGTACACGTGTCCAGGCTGTGGCCGATTACGGGACTCCCCTTTGCGGGACAAAGTTTTTAATCCAGGAATCAGCGAAAATAAGAGCGCCAGTCCGGCCATCGGTTACTGGCCTGGATGCAGTTGCACCAACCGAGGGCTAATCTGTCGAGCATTTCGCGTTTTTTTTTTTTTGGTCCGTTCCTCTGTTTCAGTCGTTCCCGCCTTTTCTCGGCTGGTCCGTCCTTCGTGGTGTCGGTCTCTGGCTATTCGGCCACGTCGATTTTTCTCGCTGGTTTATCCCTTCTTTGACCGTAGACAAGGGTTCGACATTAAAGGGTTGCTTAAGTGATTTTTTCATAGACAGTTAAAAATTTTTTTTTGCCATTTTTCAGGTTTCGAATCTTCCTTTGTCATAATCTTCCTTTGTTCACAATATTCAAAAATATCGAATATCGGAGTATCGGAAAAACGTTTTTCAAACGTTTTTTTTTTTCATGATTGTCATGTCTAATCAGGTATAATATTACAAAATAATAAAATATATTAATTGTCAATGGTGAAATTATTATTATTCGCACTTTAGTAATGGAATTATTTATTTATCAAATAGTTAATCAATGGAAACAATGCATTCGATTTCGAAATTTTCAATAAAATTTACAGTATTTTCTCATAAAAATCCACACACTCAATTTGAGAATAAAACGTGAATATTCCATAGTGTCAAACTGGTGCATATAAAAATTCTTTCACGATACTTTTCTCCTGCATCTTGAACTCCTATATACCTGCAACTAGACGATATGATTTCGTTTAGTGTTTTCAAATCTTCTCTTTCTCCATCTTTCCACTGACAACACCCAGTCACACTTTATGTGGGTCGGACGTGACTGTAAGTGTATAAAACGCATCTATTATAATTTAAATAGGACGTTTCGGAGTTGTTTTTAGTTCGAAACATTGCGAACAAAAAATGGCGGCTTCATAACGAACATATACATGTATCGTCAAATTTTCACATAATTCGTTACAAGATTCAAAAGTGTCATCCAATAATTGGACTGATTTATTTATAAGGATTTTATTAATCTCTTAACAATACGATCGATATGAAGATGTAAAAATCTATTCTAAGATTTATACCAAATAATCGATTTCTTTTTGTCACGAGTTCTTTATTCATTATTTCATAAAATGTTTAACGAAAAAAACAGCGTTTTTTAGATATGACCTGCAAACGTATTACGACCTGGATTTAGTTTATTTATCGTTGAAATAGAAATTGGAGAAGCGAATTGTTTGTTCTGAATGGAGCTGTCACCGAACAATTATCAATCATTCAATCAATTGCCCTCTTTATTAACTGTAATCGAATTAGTCGGTACTGTTTCCTAGCATTCATCACGTTTATATATATATATATATATGTGTGTGTATACTGGTTATTATCGCCCGGTGAGTATCTCACCAAATCGGCTGCAGCATTGAACATTATATTGCATTATAAGGCATTGTATTATCTTTTTCGAACTGGGTTAATTAAGATGAATTGTAGGTGTACGATTTCACGCGGTATATATATTACACGATTCCCGTGTAGCCATATACTCGTACTTAATTCTAAGAGAAGGGAAATATATTGTACTTTGAAATTCTTATTAAATATTCCAAAAAAAGAAATGTACTTTTATAAATGTTTTTTAAAATTCATACGATTTGTACGACACATATTAATTTTTTCTTCTTAGTTTTTCAATTTAAATTTAATTTTAATTCATCGTCTAGACTTCAGTATGTTCATTCTTTAAGCCAAATTATTCGTCGAAAATGTAGTGAACTTTTTGAAAGGTTTAAAAATATTGTTTTTATACATGCGTAATATTAAGGTTAAATTACGTAAACTACATTTTTTCTATACCATTTCATTTCTTTCGCGTCACTACATTTTTGTTTCGTGTCACTACAGATTCTTACTTTATTTTAGTCAATTACATTGTGTTTACATATTATGTGTACGAGTATGTATATATGTATTCAGTCGATATATTTCATGCCGGTTACTTCCAATCACTGCATTCATATGATGTCACTGCATTTCTCTCACGTTACTACAATTTTATTTTAGATCACTGCATTTTTACATTATTCGAAATTATAATTGGTTGTAAATTCTTCCATTTAACCATATTTTTTAAACATCGGTATTTGTTAAGTATTAGTGGATTGGTTACTATTTATTTTATATCACTTAATGTCATACATCACTACATATTTATTTCATTGCTCTGCATTTTTGTAGATTATTATATTTTAATATTATTTTAATATAATATGATAAATTTAGTATATCATCATTTTAATATCATACCTTTATTTGGATACAACTTTAAATATTTTACACGAATAAAGTAATTTCGTACTACGGTTATATTATTTTGTATCACTGCAATTCTCTCATATAACTGTATTTACAATGTCATATATATTGCATTTTGTCAATATATTTTTAGTGACACTCCAGTTATTTTAAATTACTGCATTCATTTTCTTGTACTATAGATTTTTTCACGTCACACTACATTTCTATTTCTTATCACTACATTTTTCTTGTTACTAGTTTTCTAGTTATTTTATATCACTTCATTAATTTTCTTCTACTAGATTTTTATTTCATGTCACTACATTTCTATTTCTTGTCACTATAGTTTTCTAGTTACTTTAAATCACTTAATTTATTTTCTTGTACTACATTTTTTCATGTCACTACAGTTTTATTTCATGTACTACCTTTGTATTTCTTATTGCTCCTTTTTTATTTCATTCCAGGAAATTTTTGTTTGTTCAGAAATGTTTTCATTTCTACCAGGGTTCATTTTCTTCCATTACATTTTTTCATGTCACTACATTTTTATTTTATGTCACTACATTTTTATTTCATTTCATTTTTTTTTCATTTACAACATTCTTCCATATCACTCCAATTTGACTATATCACCTTTTTCATATTTGTCTCACATAACACTACAATATTATCTGTGTAGAAGCTCGATATATTACATGCCACAGCATTCATTTGAGATTACTATATTTCTTTCAAGTATCACTTCAGTTTTGTTTAGTTTTGTTTTTACATTCCTTATTATATATCACTTCGTTCCTTAAAACGCAACTATTTATTTTATTCCCCTTTATTATTTTCAGTTTACTTTATATTTTTATTTATTTTAATACATTTTTTTTATGTTACTCGTGATTTATATTATGTAACTACAATTATTGCCCATCATTACATTTATATTTTCTGCTTTAATTCTTTTATATCTCTATATTTTTATTTTATTTTACCATATTTCTTTATGACTTTATTTATTTAATATCACCTCATGCATATTTCATTTCACTTACTTGTCGTTTTCTTTTACTGCATTTTTTTGTCACTACTCTATCTATTTTACATCACTGCAGCAACTTCATGTAACTACATTAAGTTCGTATCACTTTAATTAAATTTCTCTCTACTTCATTTTTCAACACTTTATTTTATGTCAAAATACAACGATCATTTTACTATATTTTTTTTTTAAATCACTAAATATATTGCACATCACTACAAATATATCACGTTACTAAATTTCCTTTTATTTCGCTGCATGTTTTCACACATTACAAAATGACTTCTGCTTTCTCGTACCCATGTATCTTTCCACGTTGCTGCATTCCTGTCACGTCAATTTTTTTTTTCATATCACTAAATATTTTCGTATCACAGCATTTTTACCAAATTTATACGCTTTGATATTTTTTTTTCCATTTGTATTTATTTCGATAACTTTTGCGCGTGTTTGGAGTTTAATTCAAAGTTGTTGGTTAAATCGTAAATCAAAACTGACAGAAGGCATATATATATATATATATATATATATATATATATATATATGAAATAAATCTATCGAATATCACTTACTCAACTTTCTTTCCACAATTTTTGTATTGGTTTTTCGGTGCAGCTCGAGAGCATCCCGTATTACCACTGCGGTTTTGACATTACCACCCGTTCCGCAGCCACAGAAATAAAAGAATGGAAAAACAGAGCACCGGAATGAAAGTAAGAAGAAAACGGCTCACGACAAAAAAGTGACGTGTTCGGAGAGACAAAGAGGGAAAGAATGGTAAGAAATGATGTTCTTACGAAAAAGGGAAACGTCTTACTGTGTAAAAGCTCTCAAAAGGTATAAATAGAGGAAACAAATGTATATATACGGCGAAAAGGTAAAAAAAAGCTTTGCTGCGCGAAAAAAAAAGAAAGATTCGTGAATGTATATAGGAAAGCCAGAACAGCGGAAAAGATTGATTCGCTAAATTTTCATATTCACGACGGGAATCGTTCTATCAGGATAACCATCAATCTGCAATAGAATACGTCGCATTTGGATAAGAGCTTATTGATGACGCTGCGATCACACGTCAACGGACATCAAGTGCTTAACGCAGGATTCAAGCTTTAATTTATCGAGTGATATATATGCAGCGATTATGCCTACACGAATATTCTCATTTGTCTGTTGTGTAATTTTTAATGTTCGTTTAAAAATGACTTGAAAAATTGATTTAAAAATTTCTTATTATAGATAAAAAATTCAGTAATATGTCAAATTTTTCGTTAAATTTAAAAGTCGAATTAAGTTTTTATATTTTTTTTCTGAATCCATTTTTGGTATACGTAAAACAAAATCTAAACTTTTTTCATTAATTATTTTTGTTTTGAAATGTTTTTAAAATTGTATTTTTGTTGAGGTTTATGCTCACATCTTTCATGATTTTGTTAAAATTTCAGGGACTACTTTTTAAAATGATGTAAAAAATATAAATTTTTTTAAATTTGAAAAATTTTGAGATTTTTGAAAAATTCTAAAATACACCATATTTCATGTGAACTGCATTCATAAATAAGCAGACGTAAAATAATTCAATGTAAACAAAAAGAAGATGAAAAAGGAAATACTTTCAAATTATTCGTTTTAGAAATTTTGAAAAATTCGAAAAATCTAAAAAGTTTTGAAAAATCCTACAAATTATTTCCAATTAACTTTTAACTACTGAATCAACGGAATCGAATTATCGAATTGAAAAAAATGTATAATTTCATAACTGAGTAAAAAAAAAAACATTTTTTTTTCAAAAATTTGCTTCAGCCATCTGATTTTCAATCATTACGGTCGAGTGATTTTTTATTTAATGATTATGTAAAAGGTATAAAAAAAAGAATATGTCGATGTAATTGAAAAGTCAAACTACTGTGTAGTTTGCGCTCTTTTTTTTCTATTTCTCCAACATTCTTCCAATTTCTGGCGGACTCATTTCTGATTGAATATCGATGTAAACGCATTGATATGCATCCGCGCATAGTGTATATTGCATCTATAGTATAGATTATTCTATTTCCGTCCGGGACTTCCTCTGTACACAAATAGCCGAGTAGTGGACATTGCTCCCCCCCCCCCCCCCCCCCCCCCCCCCCCCCCCCCCCCCCCCCCCCCCCCCCCCCCCCCCCCCCCCCCCCCCCCCCCCTCCCCCCCT
>JAPYZR010001085.1:0-24077 GCA_030522945.1 Trichopria nigra
GTGAGCGGTAAAGGAGTAGCGGTCCGCACGCGCCTATATATATATACAATCGGGCATTTAATAAGAACTTGGCGCGAGATGCGACCGCTTCTCTTGATATCTATCACAAAATCTACAAAAACTTCAAAAATCTTCAACAATTTCAATCCACACGAGCCTATATATGTATATGTACTCATAAATTTCCAGCTTCCACCCAACTTCATCGATTTTCAATATAGAAACTTAGCACAAATGTATTCACACTTTCGGGTGTATCCCCCTAAATCGCATAACTGGCGAGGCGAAAGCATAAAAGTGACCGAATACAAAGTCCATTGAGGAATCGATAGGATCCCGCTCCCACCCGCCGCCACCGCCACTCGTCGTAACCCTGGACAATGCGAAACGCTCGCGTATTTTTACTGATATAGAGTGCGGGACGTGGCAATTTTCCAAAAAGCTAATCCCCCGTACTTCGGATAGGTTTTCACGTCGGCCGTCACTCTTCTCGCGCTCGTCACATTTTCCGTCTTTGTCGCACCCGCGAGTCCGAGCCGATAACGGAATAACTCAGGCTCGCAGGAGGGCCACTGTTGGCGAGTGTCTGCGGCGAAATGAACGTTTTAATTCCCCTCCATAAAAGCCAACGACAAATCAAACGACTTTGACATGATTAACTGGCGGGCATAAATATCGGTATCAATGCACGTGCACGTAATGACGCGACGGGCTGTACAGAAGTACGGACCAGACAGTTTCCCCCCCCCCCCCCCCTCACTACCCGCCCCACCCTCATCACACTGAAAAAAAAAATATTTGATCCAATTAAATTATTTAATTGTCTAAATTATCTATTAAATCTGTGTTTGGATCAAATACATATACAAATGTGGTTCGAATATTCGGTTTAATTGGATTGAATGAAAAATCATTCAGATCAAGTAAAGAATTATTTGTAAGAAATACGAATCATTTGAACCAAGTAATTCGAACACTAGGTTCAATAAAGTGACCTATTTATCCAAATAGATGTGTATTCGATTCAAATCAGAAAAACTTTTCGTGAATCCGAGAATTGTATTCAACCCCAAATTATCACCCAAAATTGATGTCAGAATAAAATAAACTTTTTTTTCATGACCATTGATGATATCCAAGGTAATATACCTTCTGTTTGTAAGTCGCTAATTTGTTGTATTATATTGCTGAATATTAATTTATTTCCAAGGTTACTATGGTCATTGGTATTATGCAATTGTATAGGAAAAATATTCTCAAGCCTACTAGCGTATTCATGAGGAATGCAGAGAAGTGTGCAATAAAGTGATCCGAGCTTATGAATATGTATTTGTATGTGATCCCAAAGAATTATTGATTTCGAAGTCATCAAAATAAAGCGCAAGTGGAAAGACTAATTTATATTCCATATTTTTTAAAATATTTTTCCATATCTCACTTTGCATTACGGAAACACTACACTTGAACTTTGTTTGATGTTTTGAATATTACCAAGTATTGAATCAAAAACTTTCGGTAATTCAAGAAATCGTTTGAGTAACTTTTGCAAAGGAACGACCTCTAATGTTTTTTCTGTTAAACAAAATTTTACACGATCTTGTACGAAACACGGTTCTAAAGAAGCATTGATAGGAATAGAAATGGGCCTTATAAAACAGTTGAGTCTCTCGAAAAAAGATAATGTTTTGTGTTCAGTTTCGAAATCCGTGAAAGCTTCTTGGGAGATTGTAAGCATTTTATAAATCATATCATAATTTTCATTCGAAATTTTTTTTTAATTCAATTCCTCTTTCATCACATTTATACAAGCTGAGCTGAAAAAATTACTCACAGATGTAGTAATTTAGTTTATGCAAACTCTGGGAATAGTGCTCATGCTATAAAATTCGCTCACAAGGGTTGCTGCACATTTTGAAACTGAGTTTTCAAATCCCTGTAAATCAATGGAATTGTCGGAAAGCTTAAAAGAGGAGGCACTTACAAGTAAATCTGTTTGACCGTTTTCATGTTTAGTCGATGGAGAGAGATTATCTAACTCCGTAAAGTTGAGATCATTGGTACTCTCTAGGTCACTGCCACTGTTGCTGATTTGAATTTACTGTTAATATTTTAGCAGATATACCGTTTATCTCATTATGCTTGGTAATTAAATGTTTTTTATACGAATAAATATTATTGAATTTACCTATATGCATGAATACGAGCACTGGCATTGCATAAACGTCTGAGATTTGTGTCTTAGTTTAACATGTCTCAAAAAATTATTTGAATCCTTTGAGACGAGTTTGCAAAATGGACAGGGATACATCTTCAACAATTATTTACGTAATGTAGAAAACGGAAAATGTTGAAGATTAAAAGTTTGTATTTAACATTTATCGCGTAGCAATATAACTATATTGAATCTCAAATCATTTGTAGGAAAAATCTGATGTCAAAATTGTCATTTTCAATCTTATTTCTTAACGATACGAATCATAGGAAATTCGTTGCAACAAAACAATAAACTATGAAAATTATTGAAACTTGAAGAAATTCAATTATCACCAGCGGCTTGTGTTTCGTCACGTGCATCCTGTTGCAGAGTTGGCTCGTCTGACTGACTTTTTAGAGTTTTTAGTACACTTGCAGTGCACGATATCGTTTTGTCCCATTTGGTAGTAAATCCATACAATCCTTTTTGGATTAAAAGCCATAAGTGTTCACTTTCGCGGGGATATTCAATATATACATTCTATACGATTCTGGTAATTTGAGTCTTTAATTTTCGTATACATATCCACTTTATTTCCATCACATCATTCGCTGGCAAGCTTCGCGAATGCAGCAACGCGAAACGTCAATTGTATGCAAATCAAGACGAAGTGGAGTATCGATTTACCTTTACTTCCTTGAAGAGACTTTTAGTTCTTGATCTCCGACAAGATGCTGCGTTTTTCTCTTTGTCATCCACAACCCCGTAACATCGAGCAAATACGATTTTACTCTTTTTATACAAAATGAAGCTCGTCATTTTTTCAAAGTTAATATCGATTCGTCAACGATTAATTAACGATTATACTAATGAACTATGGATATACAGTTTCTGAAAGAATAATTTTTAAAAGTAATCTTACATCTGATGTAATTTTAATATTGACGTTTTATCTATAAAAGTCGACAAGAAATTTGAAAACCATTAATAAGTAAAAAAAAATTGCTAAATGAAGGGGATAACAACTGTGAAATTAAAAAATCATTACATTTGACGATGAGCATCGAACAAAATTTTAAATCAAACTCCGGTGGAAAATATTCAAGATATTCGTCGCTTGACGTTCCAATGTCACCTAAATGTATGTGAACGAAATCGTCATTAATAAAAAATGTACAAAATTTCGTTTATCAAATGCATGAAACTACATTGTCCTTGAGATTGCAGGACATTCACTTTTTATATAAAGTATGAAATCTTAAGTGTACATTTACAATAGTCAAATAAATTTCAAATTCGAGATTTTCTTATTTCGACGAAACACCAAAGACACGCACAGCCGTAAAATAACAGAGAGAACATAAATTAGTTACAATGGGGTATTATCAACCCATATATTGCCGCAATTAACGGCGGCTAATTAAAGGGCTTAGAAAGGATCTTACGAGCTGATTTGCGCACGACAACGGCGCGACTAATAAGAAATGCCTCGTATTTCCGCAAGGTGAATTTTTATCAACATTTCCTTCGATTTAGATTTTTGCTAATTAATTAGATTTTATAACAAAAAAAAATATATACCCGAAATAGCTGCTAAATTCTTTGCTTTTAAAAGATTATCAGTATTATACTTACGAGATTAAATGGAAAATAATTTTTTTAAAATATTTATCTGAAACAACGATGCTTAGACGTGTACACTTTGATAGAGTGACATTCTTTACTGCTTGTAGATAACTTCAGAATTAATCGAATTTGTGCCCTTAAGTGGGGTCTAAACCAGAACAGTTACCGACTTAACCTAAATATGAAAAAAGTGAAAATTTTAAATTCTCGAAACAGTTTTTGAAAATTTGGTCTCTAGCATGTACTGTACTTCTCCAAAAATACTAGTGAAATCGGTCGAAAATCGAACAAGAAATTTTAAAATTAAAAATAAATCTTAAAATTTACAAGAAAACTTTTCTCGTTCCAAAAAAGAAAACTAATAACCCTGGTAGAAATTGAGCCTAATTATTCCAGTTTTTGCGGCTAATTTACTTACTTAGAGTCCGGTTTGTGCACGATATAACTGGCCAGTTTCATATTAGAAATGTAACGTTTTCTTTTTAATTAGATACCTTTTTTAGATAAATCATGTACAATTTGCACCCAGTTCCTATCCAATATTTATAAGTACATCTACAAAGACGTAGCTAAGCATTTTCTGTCCAATTTCTGCCTACATTCTGCCTAATATTATTGTAATATTTTTATTACGCATTTACTACGAATAAGGTTGTGTCCAGAGTAGACATAATGATCTTCAACGACATTTAATGCGCAGTGACACATACCAACAATGTGTTCATAAGTTTCATCATATTCTTTGCTCATATTCCCTAGTTGAAAATGACACCAGTTTCTGCCAAATTTTTTTGGCCTCTATATTAAAAGTAATGGGGTCCAGACACAATAAGGCCATGAATTGGTACATATTATTTTCTACTATAGTGTTATCACTATCTACATTGCTATTGTCATTAAACATTCCGCAAATATCATTTTTATCAGCACGGACATGTGGGATTTGTTCGTCACATTCTTCTTCATATGTGATAGGATTGCCACACTTCAACCTCATCTTCTTCAATATTTACGTCGGAGACAATCAATTACAGCCGATTTTTATGCACTTTACATCTCGGTGTTTTACTATATTATTTTATTAAATTATAAAAGGAAATATTTGAAATTGCGAAATTTGCATAAGTATTGTATTTCAAAACAAATAATAAGGAAACGGTTTTAAGAGGGCATGTAAATAAATAAAATGGATAGTTTTACTGGATAGTATGTATCGTGTATGTATATCTAATACTTGTCCATTTATTTTATATACATATTTTGAACAATTTTACTGCATCTTTATTAGACACGATGATTGTGTAAAAATGTTGAATAAATTGACTGAACAATTATTAGGCAAGATACTTAGGCAAATCATGGCCTTTTTAAATCCAATTTTAATGTCCAGTATTTGGACAGTTTTATTTTTGTCTAGTTATTATTCAGTTTATGAACACTTTTATTGCATACACTTTTAAACCAATCATTTTAAACAGGATCTAGCTTGTATCCAGTAAAATTGGACAAAATATCTACGAGGGAATTTATGGTATAAATGAAAATAGCTGAATTACAATTTATCGTTCGACAAGTATGTACTAGACCATTGTCATGGCAGCGTGGTCGTCGAAACTTTCATCGCCTCGTATCATTAACACGTTGTTTGGTCGCTTGACTGAAACGTCGGTTACGGCTAGGAAGGCTAACTGACACCTGCGTAGGTCATTAAAACGCACTATTAAATATGGCCGCACACATTTACGAGGTCGTAATGCGTGAAAAACGTTCGAGAATACGAGTCCGCGATAACTTATCGAGACACTGATGAGAATAGCCTAATGCCTCATATGTTGACCAAATTATGAATGATTGGTCACTCGTAAAATAAGAATTTTCCATACACTTCTTGACGTACGTATACACTTCCTAACTTCCACATTTTACGATGTTCGCGAAGTGTTTAACATTTACTTCTTTACAAATAACTTTTTAATATATGACCAGTCATTCATATACGAAAAAGAGTTGATATTTCGAACGGAACGATACTTTCTTTCTTTTTAATTTTCAAGGTGTATACCAAATTCTTGGTATGAAGAGTGACATTTACAAAATGGACTGATAAACACATGTGCCTCTCTTAGAGTCAAATCGGCTACATTTGAAAGCACAGATTTTTGTTTTTGTTTTTATTTTTAGAACGATTTAACGTCACCCACTCCGGTACTGTGCCAATTATTTCAAATGATAATCTCTGAAATTTTTCAAAAAAATTGAAACAAATTGTTAAATATTTTTGAAAAAAATTATTTTTTTTTTTTTTTACTAATAATAATAATCATCATTCTGCATGTGCAAATGCAGCTGCAGCACCCGCACGGCGCGCAATGATATAAGGACACCGTTCGAGCAACTGTAAAAGTATACATTCGGGGTGCACGCGGTACCTATACATATATATATATATATATATATATACGCTGTGCGGCGATAATTGAAAATCGTGTCCCGATCCATCGTCTCCGATAACTGACGAGCGTGATCGGTGGGGTATATAGGGAAACGAGAAAGTTAACTCGTGTGCTATAGTCGCGGGGGTGGATGGAACAAACGAACGAACGAACGACGAACGTTCGATAAGCGCGGCCACATCAACCCTCCTGCCCCCTCGGGTCCACACAAAGGCCTAATTACCCATAAATTCGCTGATTTACGGCCGGTCCACAAATGTAAATATGAAATATGAAAATGAGGACGCCAGTAATAAAAGTGATGTACGAGGCTCCGTAGGGTCGTTCATGAAAGCGTCCATCATTGGGGTGACGTGGCTCTTTGTCTGGTCTCGGCAACCGAGGAGCATTCGCGTACAGTTCTCTCTTATATTAAACTCTCGTACACATTCACCGCATCGCGCGAAAACCTACTTCGCGTCCTCCCCACCACAATTTTCGGCGTTTAGCGGCGGTGATAACATTTTCATCAACCGATTCAAAATATATGAAGTGCATTCGCTCAAATTCCATGTTGTACATTTTACGTTATTATTGCGGTTACTTCTTCTTTTAATTTCATTCATTCTTACAAAAGAGAGGTTAGGTTTCCGTCCTAATAGTTGTATAAGAATCCCCGAATAATGTAATTTGCCAAAAATCAACTTTCAAATATATGCAGTATAGGTAAAACGATAAAAATGAATGTCCTAAGAAATATTACAATAATATGCTACATCGTATGTCCAACGACGGACGGATAATATGGCAGACGGTTTGATAATATTTATGGCCAAAAAGTTTTATATTGCGATGAGGGGCCATCGTGACATATTTCATTGACCCACCCGATGGATCTATTGTGGTTGTTGGTATTTTGTAAATTGGTAAAATTGGTATTTTGGTAATCCTGTACTTTTCATGGAGTAGAATTTAACTTGAAAGTGTATCGATTGAATTTCATCAAAAAAAGAAGAAAGTGGTAACATAATATTACCTACCCGGAATAATTTAATTTTCTTAATAATATGCGGGAAATTCGTACTTCCCATACTGTTTTTGGTGCCGGAAATGCGAATTTCCCTCATACTTTAAAGAAAAATGTCGGGAAATTGCATTTCCCTCACGAAATGTACTAAATCACTCCAAGACATTCAAAGGGTTGTAATTTCGAATTCTTCGCGCATTTTTACATTTTTATTTATTTGATTCTTCATTTAATATAATAATAATAAAAAAAAAAACAATAATAATTTTTAAATTTTTAGTATTTCTCAAAATTTAGAATATATTTCTGCCTGTGCACAATTTCTTCATCCCTAAAACTTTTATCTAATTTTGCCTGAAGAATTAAATTATGTTTTACAATAAATAAATTAATTGTTTACGAGTGTCACTTTCGTGAGAAATGAAAGTATCTTTTTTTATACGTAAAGGGAAAATAGACATTTTGATAGTGGAAATATATAAAGAGTTCATTAAGTAAAGTTACAAAGTACATATATTTGAATTCAATAAGAATTCATATTCTTACAATTATCGCAATATCTCTTAAAAAAAAAAAGTTTTTTGTTTTTCTCACACAGCAATGCAAGTCCCTAGAATGTCTAGATATTTATTTCTATATATGTCCTTTATTAACGAAAATAGTGTTCCGTTCGCGAATTAACTAAATAAAACAGTTTATTAATTACAAAGTACCGATTGTTACTTTCCGATATACATCTTTAATGTTTGTAAACTCATCAAATTATCGTTTAAGGTTTAGTCATAAAAGGATCACTTTCTGCTAGACCAAAACTACGGGAACCCATATAATCGAGCATGGCAATTTGTAGAATTGTGTAATTCGTATTTGGACTCAAGGGTTGATTAGTGATAAAGCCGAATATGCCAAGGAACTCGTCGCCGCTTCCTATGGTGACCTCCGTAGGCACGCTCAGTTGTTCCTATTGGTTAAAATTCGAATACAATTAAAATAAACAAGAATGCAGCACATTTATTATATTTTTATATTGTGATTGCTATATTGTGAGTATATATATATATATATAAATAATTGTTTCGAATTTATTAATAATAATATGACCAACTTTCTTTAATTTAAAAGAATTATTGTTTTAATGTCACGTTTCTAAATTTGTATACAATTGACAATTTGTGATCGTGTTCTAATGTTAATGATCACAATTTTATTATATGATTCTTTACACTTTCTTACAAATTAAAAAAATAACGAGCGAGAAATCTGAGAAATTTTACAACATAATGTTAAATACAACTAAGATTTCACTTTGACATACTTGTGATGAAACATAAGAAAACGTCAAAATGAAAATCAATAATGCAAAATTGATACACGTTTCAAATTACGTCAAAATTGTATTGATGAAATTAGGCATAGTTTTCAAAAGAATGTATTAATTTCTATTCAGCAATAATTTCACAGAATAATTTTATTCAAATGAATAAATATTGCATTTTGATTCGTGTATATATATATATATATATATATATATATATATATATATATACTGCAAAAAAAAAACAATTAGTAGCTGAAACTGTACCTCGCTTAATGTGAGCACGATGAATCCCGTTCTGTTAACTGCCAATTTGACAATTGCAAAAACAGGATCAATTTCTCCTTCATCTTCTTCAATTTCTTCTTCGCCACAAATCATGATAAAGTACACCCTATAACGATAATTTCAAAATTTACTTATTCAGGTATAAAAATATTTACTTTGACGGAGAAAAAAAACCATTGTTTATTGAACGAAACACATTATTCTATGCTCACAATGAATTAAGACAATTTTCTTTCTTTTTTGGTAACAATGAAAATAAATATTTAATATTATATATACGTATAGTGAAAGAATATTTCATCAGTGTAAGAATCGAATTTTATCGTGTTTTTCAGGAATGGAAAATTTCATTATTTTAATGTTTCATTTTCTCCGTGTATAAATACACATCTGACGAACATTTTTTCACAATTTTATTTATATTGAAGTGCCATATACAATACATATATAACAAAAGTTTACTAAATAATCGTCTATTTTAATTTTTTTGAATGAAAATTGAATAAATCGTGTCTGGAAGGGTTTTACAAAAAGTTTTAAAAATCCTGCAGAAGCTATTTTCTTTGAACCTTTCTGGATTTATGGGCGAATAATTGTAATGTGGGTTAGGCGCCTTGGCAATCTTGACCCTTAAGTTAATTTCCAAGGTTATCTGAAGGTTATAGTTTTTTTTAAAGTAAAATACCGGTTTTTACATTTATTTAATCCTTCTGAAGGTCCCGCTCTTTCAGAATCCGATGTCGAAAATATAGGGGTTTCTATTTAAAAAAAAAAAAAAACACATTGACCTCCAAACAACCTTAAAAGTTGATCGCACGGTCAAAACCAATAATGCGAGAAGATGGGCCCCATTATCTTTAACAACTTTTGTCGGAAATATTGTCCCACAGGTCTCTAAATAAACAATTAAAAAATAGTCAATAGTCTGAAAAGAAAAAAAAAATGGAAAAAGCTGACTCTCCAAAATTAGTATCTCAGTTTTCACTACATGAAATTGAAAAACGATCATTGAAAATATACTTTAAATGCACTGATAAATTTAATGAAATGAACTGCAATTGTGGCACTTGGCGTTCTTCGTAAATGTAGTGACTCAAGATTCATTCTAAGAAGTTTAATAAATAATATTTATATATATATATATACATATTTCTTTTAAGACTTGATTAATTTTTATAATATTATAAGATGAGAGGCCTCCTCCAGTTTAGAAAAATCAATTTTTATTCATAAAATAAAATTTCCAATCAAAAAGTACTCCTACTTGTATGTATAGAGAAATAAAAGTTATTAGTCTCAAATATTTGAAAAGTTCATTTTACTATATTGGAAAAAATACTATTATACGTACATATATATATATTTTTTATATGAATATATTAAATTTTTTATTTAATTACCAAATCGGCCCTTCGTTCAAGTCGTATATTGGATTCAATATAACTTGAACTGTTGTATCAGTAATGGTATCCATCAAAACATGCGGAGGTTTCAGTATCCGTGGTACCCCTGGCTTCGTGTAAATTGTAAGGGAGATTGGAATGCCGGGAAGCACAGTCGTCGCTGAAATTGTCACATAATATTCGGACGCTGGTTTCAGTTCCGTTATCTGGAAGACATATTTGACATTGTATCATTATACTAAATATTCTTTTTTCAATCATTATTAATGGAAAAAATAGTAAATTTTTCTGACTTTAGAAAATGTAATGAAACTTTTTATCACGTATACGGAAAGGTACTTTATTAAAATGCCCGAATTTACTATGTAAATCAATAGTAATGAATAGTTAACTGTTGACTACTATTGAATACAGTGAATTCGGACAGTATACTATTAGAGGTGAATAGTATACGTAAATAGTTCTTAATAGTACCTCTCCGTATGAGAACAATGATGATATCTATGAATTCTAGAAATATGGTAAGGGAAACGTGTACCAATGGCTGAACATAAAATTATATAGCTAGAAAACCTACTAATCAATGATTCATGTGCCTCCAAACAAATGTCAAAATTGATTATGCCGTCAAACTATAGGTTCATGTCCAGTCACAGGTATGCGTTTACTTACTACCAAATTCTATTTGATTGAAGGTAAATAACTCGAAAAGAATATTTCAGAAAAATTCGCATAATTGAATTCTACTCAATAAGTAATTAATATTTTTATTGTCATGTACGATGAAGGGATCCGTTTTCATTGTTAATAACTTGTGTTAAATCGTCGATAAATAATGTTTTAAAACTCGCAAATTATACAAAAACGATTTAATATTACTAAATTTTGTTGTATTTTCTTATTATTATCTTAATTTGTTTCAATCCAGCATTTCTATTTATATAGATTAATTAAATGAAACTTGAGGTAAAAACAATTTTGTAAATTAAATGGATTTAATTGGTATATTATTAAATAATGGTTTTATTAGATTTTAATTTATTAAGATTTCTTAATTTAATTCAGATTTTATTAAATTAATTTAATAAAATAGATTTAGATTCGTATATTAAAAAAAAAAAAACAATGATAATAAAAATTGAATTCGTACATTTAAAAAATAAAATAAAATAAACTTTATAAAATAATGTAATCCAAATTTTTAGTTGTAAACGTTACAGTATTAAAGTTGTACCTAAATGCTTATATGACTTATTTATTCAATTCCGAGATTATTGATAACGAGTAAAAATAATTTCTTAGAAATTAAATAAGAAAAATTCAATTGACTTGTTTGAATTACCTTTACAGCGTACGAAGCATTCTCGACGTGGGAAGCCGGTATAACAGCTGACTTACTGTCCTCGCAACACAAATTTGTCCGAAATGCACCAACATGCTCGGAAATCACTGTAAACGATCTTATATATCCGTTTGATACGTTAGGATGTCCCCATTCAATGATAACAGAATTGTGTGATTTCTTCAATAATTTAATAAACGATGGCGGCCCTGATGCTGTAAAAATCATCGAACAAGGGGGACTATTATCGTCGAGGAAAGATAACTTGATAGAAAATCTTCAAAAAAATATTCTTAATAGTCGATGGTAATTGCATAAAAATGTTCAACAAAATAGAAAAATGTTCGCTTTGAAACATTGTGATTTTCTTGATTTCTATATAATATTTCAAGGTAGCAGTCGCATTTATATTTCATCAATAAAATCAAAATAAGTTTTGAATAGTGTCGACAAGATGGCCGAAACGTAAACATGTATTTCTTTAATTTGTTTATTGGAACGTTCACCACCAATACTACTTTGTAATAAAACATATAATAAAACGTTAATATTACCGAAAAGATATGCAAAATACCTTTATCTCCAGATTCGAATGGCAAAACGTCACTGACGAAGGTAACGATCAAATTGACGGTGTTCACCCATTAAAAAAAAAAATTAAAAATAAAATGAAAGTGACTAAGCAATCGTGAAAGAAAAAAGTACAAATAAAAACTGATAAATCATCATGACAAAAATGTACGAAAGTCAAAAGAAATCGATGAACATTGTTCAAAAATACATTTTTTTTTTTTTATAAATAGAGGAAAAATGAATATGTTTGGAAATAATTTCATATAAAGAATTAAAGTTGAAATTTCGTAAAAAAACCAAAAAGAAAATTATTAAAAATTAAATATCATCAACGTCAATAATAAATAATCAATAATAGTCATTCTAATATCATCTGAACAATTGGATAGGTCAACAGCTGAAGTTATTGAAAATTATATAGTAGAAATTTGTGTAATTCATATATAACATTATATTTACATGGATTTCGTAATAACTATAACTACTTACCTTCTTCGACAGTCCGTACAGTCAAGGATTGACGATGTCTATTATGGCTAAGGCTATTGTGGAATCTCACCTGAATAGTTCAATTTGAATAGTTCATTTTTAAATAATAAATCAACAAATTAATTAATATACAAATTATTTTTATTCAGGTCTATGGGATTTAATAAAATATGAGAATTTAAGTAAAACATAAAAAGCTTCGTGTTTTAATAAATCAAACAAATTTGACATCAAATGTAAGAAAATACGAGTGTATTTTAAAATATCGACAACTTTTTTTCAAAACATGCATTTTAATAACATCACCAAGAATAATTTGAATATCCGAATGAAAACAAAAAATTATATATGCATTTATATGTTATACATAACTTCATATATTGGAAAATGATCTAAAAATTACACCATTTATGATATCGAGAGTAATAAATACCGAAACATTGTAAGTCACGTTTGGCAGCAGCCCGGTAATATCAAGGCAGGAATACTTGGGCCATATGGAGCAAACGTGACTTTTTAAGCGCTGACGAATCGTCTTTGAATACGCAGTTTCGAGCTTCACGTTGACAAATGGAGATTGATCAGGATGATCATCTATCTTACGCCACCTCAATCCGATATAATTTTTTCCTTTTTTATACGCGACCAGCTGATCAAATCCGACGTTTCCTTCGAATATATGGCAAATTCACAATAATATAAATTCATATTAACCTATCATTTGTTGTACTCGCAAATCACACAATTTGCTACACATTTTAAACAATAATATATGTGTATAAATAATATGAATACTATAATAAATATTTTTTTAAAAATATTAACGACATACAATACTTTTAAGCTATATATATATACCTGTTGAATATGTTTGAATAGTAAAGTTGTACGTAAAATCCATTTGACAAGATTTTAGACCCTCGGCGTTCAAAATACCAATGTCCACCTTAAATGGCGTAGCAGCTGGCAGATGGGTCACATTCGCGAACAGACCTCTGGTAATCAGCACGTCTTTAGAAGACATATAGGGCAATAAGTACTGGTTGCTGAAATTCAGAACTTTCTTAAAATCTTCTCTGAGGACTCGATAACAGTAACCAAGAATTGGCCCACGAATAAGATGGCATTGTGTTGGGGGTAACCATCGGAAGGCAATCCACGAATTTCCTGCGATTGGTGGATGATTTGGATCTACCATCGGTGCCACTTGCGGTCCTAAAATTCAATGACATCTTCAGTGAAAAATGTCGTTGACGCGCAGAAATAATTACTCTTGATGTTAAAAAATTCTTACGTGATGAATTGGTGTTGACTTTCATCGTGACAAAATCACTCATGTCTCCATTGAACGCAGCCACGCTGATCTCATACCTAGCGTACGGTTCTAAATTTGTAAGAACGACATCTGTCTTTGTAGTATCTACAGTGCCGTTGTTCGAACAATCGTAATTAGATTTCTCGCATGCGATATGACGTATGCACTAAAATGAAAGAAAAAGCAAACATGCAAATATGTACTGAATAATTCGTGAAGAAATAAAAGTATTAATAGTGAAATCGGAATACGGCACCGTAATAATAACGTAACAGTTTTTTTTTTTTTTTTTTTTTTGTAGCTCGTTCATGAAGAACTTGGAATGTAATTTTAAATGCGCAAATGTAGAATTTACCATTCACATGTTCATTTTTAAGTAATGCAACTTTCAGATGTATACATATATACCAAACTTCATTCAAACTCTGAGGCTCATTCCGCGCTTGGCCTGACACGTGAGTTCCTTCTCTACTTTTATTTTTAGGATTGTTTTAATCTTTCAGAGTAATTGCGAGCAATAATTAAGAAATTAGTTTGCTTTAAAATAGTGCGTGTATCGAATAATTCTTTTCGTAACTGTAATTAATAAAAATTAACGTGAAAAAAGTTATAATAATAATAATAATAAACGATTATCGCTAATAGATAATAATCATTACAATAAAATTTATTAAATTTGTAAACAATAAATACTAATCATAAAAAATGATTTAAAAGAAATTAGGTCGTTTGATAGATAATTGGTACGATTAGGATATTACGTATAGAACCTTATAAAAAGCAATAAATGTAAGTTCAAATCTTGTCCTACTCAAAGACGATTCAGACGCCATCTCTTTTGAAAATAAAACAAGACATATATGGCCGATAACCGCGCTTCACTCATCGACCGGCTACAGGTAACAAGCATGATACTAACCGTCGGTTTGCTTTGCTACCCTAAAACATTATCGATTATTACTGGTGAAATAAATAATTATAAATTTGATTATTCTTAGGACTTCTACATCTCAGGGCTTTTGTTTACTGTATACTTTTAATGATTTCTTCATTACATTTGAATGAATTGATCTTTGAAGAATTTTCGTTATTTACACGTTTGTTTTTTAAATTGTTTTCGACTTTTGTTTGTCATTTTTTGTCTACTTTACCATCGAGGCACCATCAACTTAATCAATAATTTTCACCTTTCATTTATATTTTCAAATTTACGATAATTTAAATAGACTTTAAACTTTTTTTTCTGAATTTTCTATAATTTTCTACCCTATTTGTCACTTTTACAAATCATTTAGATCTCATTTTTTACCGTATTTCTTAGAATTTCTTTTTTTAATGACTTTTAAATCTGTATTAATGAAGACAGGTGGTGTTAATCAATTTTTGAGCGTTTGTCGTCGTTTTTCTTTACCTAAAGTAATGATAACTAATTTGTATTCGATTGATCCAATCGCATATTTTTTTTAATTACATTGAGCAATCCCAAAAACATTTCCAACTATTATATTATTATTGATATTCATTTTCATTTAATATTTTGGTACTTTTAATCAATTGTTGATTCATTTTAAATATAATCATTAATCGCTTTCTTTCTCTAATTCTCTCGTATTTTATTTTTACTCTCACAATATATACATATATATATATCTCTGTGTGTGTGTGTGTGTATGTGTGTGTGTGTGTGTGTGTGTGTGTGTGTGTGTGTGTTGCATAGATTTATTATGAATTATTTATTATGAAGAGACATCATTAAATAAAAAATAATAACAAACACTAAGAAATATATAACCAATTTGAATTATCGTTTTCAATAAGAAATTAAATTTTTCAATACTATTTATGATTACAAATCGTATATTCGTATGAAATTTCAAAACAAGTTTATAAAATTATTTTCTCTTTTGCCATTCTTTTATTATACTTAAATAATTATTTACTTACTGCGAAAATGACGATGAACTTGTCGATGAAAGATCTTCCAGATTGTGGATATTTCCATTTAACCGATACCGAAGTAGACGTCACAGAATCTGCTACTAAATCGCGTACCTCCGATGGTGCTGCAAATAAAAAAGCCACTTTTGCAACATGTGTGGTAAATGTAGCACTTGTGAATCTTGTATCAAAGCACGCAAGAGTTGGTGAACTCATTTACCATTTTTCGTTTTCAAATTTTTGATTAAGCAACAGAATCTGATGAATTTAAAGCTACTTCAGTTATAGATACTAAAAAAAAAAATCATTTCTTACCGTTTCCACTTGTACGAATGACAATTTCTAGTTTGTGGTTCGGGTTCTTCAGTCCTCCAGTGACAACGAGATAAACTCGTAAAATGTAAGCAGTATAAGGCATGAGTGAGGTAACGTTTAACGGAGGATGAGTTATAATACCATCAGTTAATAAATGCATCGCGTGATCGTTTGTAAACAGCATGTAATAATAATACAATGGAAACCCGTGAAAAAGTTTGCAGTCCGTTGGCGCTTGCCATGTTACTTTCAAACTTGTGGCATTTCGGAAAACTACCGGAATATCCGCAGCTTTCGGTCCAACTTCCGGTGCTTCCGGTAAAAGGTACGAAAATGTTATTAAAGCAACTTAACGTTGTCTAATTATCATACTATATAATTCATAAAAGTTGTAACATATCGTTTGTTAAGAGAAAAAATAATTATGATTCTATATACAACAAAGATTCTTTTGATTTAATCTACCAAATAATTTTCGAACGTAAATATTGAAGTGACATATTTTTTGAATGTTCGTTTTCAATGGGAAATAAAACGTGATAAGTGAAAAATATACATTTTTTTATACTTTGAGTCCAATAATAAAAATACGACTTGTATCATTAGGGAAACATTAAAATTCAAATTTTCAACAAACAAACAATTTACCACGAAATGACGTGGCAGCCTTTACACTAGACCAAGGTCCCATCTCTACAGTATATGCTGCGATCTTAATGACGTATTGCGCGTGAGAGTAAAGATTCACTAATCGTATCAGCTGATTTCCTGTCTTGAAATGTCCTTGCGATTCGGAACAATTAACATGGGCTTCGCAGGCGAGGTATCTCAAACACTGAAAAAAAAAGATACGATATAATTGTTCATTACAGAACTGAAAGTTTGTTTGTTATTGACGAATCCTATACTACTTTGAAAGTCACAATGTTACTGGCTAAAAGAACTAAGAAATGTGCAGATAGATTAAAAATGAAAAAAGGGAGAGAAGCGCAGAATACAAAAAGAAGGCAGAGGGTAAAAAATGATCCAAAAAATACGAGCTTAGTAAACAGCGAAGGAGACAAAGATTTTGGTCAGCCATGCTGCATCCGCCATTTTGAATGCAGAAAATGTGGTAACGGATTCGTGAATAGGGGACTCAAAAATCCCCGACTATCGAGTTTCGTGTTAATCAAGCAAAGTTTTGGATTTTTATCAGCCGTATTGGATCCAGCATATTGAATTTCGAAATTTCAGATTTTCACTTCGTAATGTATCCTTAACGTACGTCACAAATAAGAATATTTTATTTCAATAAAAAATATCTAATTTTAATAAAAAATATTTTCTTTCAAATTTTTCTAAAACGAGTGTAAACGATTTTGAAAATAAAAACCCATCTCAAGCAGGGATTAAGACTTGTAACTTACTGCTCATATATATAATCAAACCTCGTATTTGACGATGTAGATCTTTACGTTTCCTGCCGCGTGTCTTGGCTCGGCCCAACTTACTTCAAGCCCGGTTGAATTAATTTGTTTAGTTCTCAACCTCAAAACTCGAGATGGCGCTGTAATCCATTAAAAAAAAATATTGCGAAATATTAATAAACAATTGAATTCGATCGTTACAAAAAATTATGTATACTTACTAAAAAAGGATATACTGAAAAGTATAACATTTTTTACGAAGCTCGTTAGCAATGACGAGTGCACAGCTTTTAATTAATATATTTAAAAAAAAATGTCCCCTACCTCCTGGTATGGATCTGACAACAACTGAGTGAGAAATGGCAGAAGGTCCGTGACTAGTTACGGCTTGCACTTTAATTGCATACCGGAAATCGGGACTCCGATTGGGAATGGTGATGTTTGATTCCTCGGTAACAGTGTAGAGATATTCACGCCATTCTTCTCGAAGGTAAACTCGGTAATGTAATACTCGACAAGATTCATCGACATTAGGATGATACTGCATAACATTCATTATTCGTACATCAGTTATTTCTTATAAATAAATGTTCATAAATTTATGTTAATAACAAAAAATGAAAATGTTAATAATTTCATAAGAAGCCTGATTTTGTCTAAAAAAAAATAGGACTACGAGCATTTCTTACTATTTTCTGAGTAGGATTACATTCAATAAAGTGAATTTATTATTATTTTAGATGAGAAAGATCATTTTTAACTTGTACTGTTAAAATATCCACCAAGTAAATGTAATTAAAAAAATTACCATTGCCAGTCGATGGATAGTAGTAAGTAAATTATAATCATAAAGTATAAATGGGTGTATTATTAAATAATGCATAAATATAATAATATTATAAATGAATATTAATAAAAATAAATTACAAAAATTTGTAATAATTTTTAAGAATATATTTAAATAAACATACCGAAAGTATGAATAAACGACCGACAAAGATAATGAAATGTATACAAAATTTGAAAGAAATAATGGCAAGTTAACAAAAGAAATAGTTCACTAGAATTCGATCAAAATGAAGTAAAACGAAAAAAACAACAACATAGCAATTATTGGGATGAAGATAATATCTAAGAAACATTAGAAATGAAAGGAAATTGGTATAAAAAATGGTGTAATTGTCGTCTTTTAAGATTGGTTCAAGATTGAAAATAATCATTTTCTGTGAATAATAAAAAAAAAAAAAAAAAAAAAAATTGTAAAGATGAACCATGGCAAGACTCAATATCGAAAAAAGACTTCAGTACACTCAGTTCTTAAGTTCTTAATTCATCATAAATTAATAAATAAAATGTAAAATATATGCAATTATTGCATCACTCACTTTTGGTCGTAAATAAAAAATTGTTAATGCGACATTAAATAAATGATTAAACAAAGAAATGATGTAATCGTACTTGATATCTTATTAATAATATAGGAAAGATATACAGGAATACCTGCCATTCGGATTGAATATCGAATTTTGACTTCCAATTAGCTTTAATTTCATATGTCGGTTTAATTGCCACTGTCAAATAAAAAACAAACGGATATAACGTTAATTCAAAACGATAATTTTCTAAGTTTTATAAAGTATGAATAGAATCACATTGTCCTCGTTCGACAACTTCCAAATAAAATTACACCCTTTCAAAAATAAATACAAAAAACGACAGTATAAATCGAAATCGTGTAGCAAGAATCTTACTCTATAAATGTAGATAGAGAACGTTTTTCGACTTTAAAAAATAAAACAATGATATAACAATATTTAGTGTATTTAAATTGTATAAATTACAAATAATATATATGATATATATAGAGAGAATGAAGGTCCAACATTGCTGGTTCGTGGCGTTACCATTGTTAAAACCATTTCAAATTCAATGAAATCATTTGGACAGACAAATTATTCACTGACCTTGGCAAAGGGTCGTAACGTTGGTTGTTGGAATGACCAAATCATTATCAAAATAACTGCCATCATTATCGATAAGTATGACCCTCAATCTATATCGAACACCTGGTTCAAGATGGTTGATGCCTGAAACGTGCTTAACAGCCTGCCTATGGAACAACGATGGAGTTTGATACGACCAATTTGATGATCCAAGTTTCTAAAACATACATATATAACTTTTTGTCATTTTACAGTCGTGTCATTGAAATTGACATTTATGTTTGTACTGGTCAAATGATTTTATGACGTGTATGAAGGACCAAATACAAAACGCGTTATTTCAGTGCTATTTTTAATAAAAATGTAACTTTTGACATTTATAATGATTTTGAAAATCAGAAGAATATGCACCAAACTTAAAAACAATATCAGAAAACTTTGAGCATTGAGAAAGTTCTCCATCAGTCCACATAAATGTTTATATTACGTTAATTAAAGGATCGTTTAACAGTCGAGGTGAAATAACATAAAATGGCAAGGGCATTTAATAATAACATACCTGTATTTGTGCTTGGTAATAACGCGGCTCTCCAGCACCGGCAATATATTCCGAATTAGATATTATGTCGAAAGTGATTTTCCGAGTCTCTATTTGAGTAACAACAGGTGGCTGCGTTAAGTAACTGTACGCTGAAATAAGAAAGCTTCTTTTACTTTATACATATAATTCGAACTATCATGATGTATAACTACAATTAAAACAATGACATTTCAAGCTTAATACCCCCAATTGAATCCTTTCGTATCACATAATTGTAAAAGTTTTCAGAAACTTAATAAAATTTACGAAAATGAAAAAATTGTGAAAATTGAGATAATGTGAAGAAAAAAAAACTTTTTTACAGTCAGTTATACTGTAAATATTGCAAACAAATATTTCACAAAGCAAACAATACATCAGGTGATAATAATAAAAGTTAATAATCACTTATAAACAATGAAAAAAATTAACGAATTAGAAAATGTAATTACTTAAAAATGCAATCATATGTTTACGGTTTCCCTAAAAGCTGTATCGTTCACGTGATTCTACCTTCTTACTTCACGTGATATTGATAACGCAGGTTCCTCGACTCCCCTGTTTCGTTATAATGGAATCTTAACAATACGGTGGTTGGAGGAACCCTATCCTATTCTCTAAATATCGTGGGGCTCGAGTTACCGAAAAAAAATCGTTGCGCGCTCTCCTTTCGAGATGACGTGTTCGACTTCAGGTGTTTTATATTTATAAAATCTCCGGATGTATGGCGTCGACTTTACAACGGCGACAACGAACAATGGAGATTTAAGAGAAATAAAATTAAGTTAATGAATACAGACAAAGGTCAAAAAATCTTCGAACACTGACGCATTTCGATTATTGTGAACAGTAAAAAATGAAACGTAGTATTTGTTGTTGATTATTTAGTTTAACATAGGCATATGGTCAGAATCCTGAACAGAAAATAAATATACTATATAAGATTAGAATCTAAATCATTGAAAATACAAAATATTTTGAAATCAACAATCTGAATGGATGAATGAAATAGACATTTAATTAGAGACGTAATATTTTTTATTGATTAAGACGATAATTGTTGATTTACTTGTTTAACGTCCCAGTTTGTCAGTACACAATAATAAAACGTGAAGAATACTTACTGGTATTACATAAGGGAGGGTGGTAACCTTGCTCACAACCGTCAATGCAAACACCTGTGAAAATGTCACATCTGGACGAAGGACTGCACTTTCCACATGGAAAGTTGCAATTGGGCCCGTACCGTCCCTTGGCGCATTCTGCAACGATGAAGGAATATGAAATGGTTCATTAAGAAGAAAATATAACAAACGTGAATATATTGTATTAAAAAATAAATATCAATTACGTTAACAAACATGATAGCATCTTAATAATAAAAAAGAGAAACTGCGTATATTAAAAAAAAAAAATCTTTTTTTATATAAATTACACGTATTATATTATTTATTGGCGGTAAAAAAAAAAACTGATTTATTTATCATTGTACCCACCCATATCACAATGTTCTCCGGTAAAGCCACTGGCGCAATTGCAGCCGATGACAGGTGCGCAAAGCATCAAACCTCTACATCCGCCTTTTTGACCGGAGCACTGGCCCATGCAATCTTTCCCAAATGCATTACTACCGCAGCCTATATGCAGTGGAATATAACAAAGTTGCATATCGATTGATACACTAAATTATTAATTAAAATCCCGTATATATAAAAGCGGCTTATAATTAAACGTAATCATGCGTAAATGTGTAATATTATATTCTCGTTTACATACATAATCATACGCAATCAAATGCACAATAATATGTGAATTGAAACGTTTGCACATCGTATCAAATTACAAATAATGAGCATCCGTAATTATTTATTAATTACAAGTTATAATCGACATATATACGTATGTATAGTAAATTCCTTACAACTAGTTTTCGAATGAGCAGCCTTCTAAGATTATGCCAAGAATAATATTTCATTAAATATGCATTAAACGTGCCAGATTTGAAAAATCTCACGAATATAAAAATAATTGTTTTGGTTTCATTAAATGTTGTAGCACTTTTTGAAGCACTAAAGAAGAATTTTTCAAACGTTTAAATTTAATTTTAAATTCCACCCATTTTCATGTTTCAAGATAAGATGTATAAATAAGCTTTTGGTGTACCAGTGCGTTCTTCGTTATCACCAATTGTTGCAGATATTCCCTGGTAGAAATTCTGCTCAAATTTAATAGATATAAGCTAGTTGCTGCCTAAAATTATTGGTTTAAAAGTGTATATGCAATAAAAGTGTTCGTAAACTGAATAATACAAGTAGACAAAAATAAATAAACCAATTGTTCCTTACGAAACTAGCCAAACTCTGGATCTTAAAATTAGATTTAAAGTGGCCGCGATTTTGCCTGAATATCTTGTAACAATAGATGATATTGTTACTAGTATTCCTAGAAGTTTCGTTATAATATATTACCTTACAATTTTTAATGGTTTATCCAAAATTAAAGGTTTTAAAATAGAATTTCGTTTTCATTACAAATTGAAAGTAATCAAAGATTAAATTTTTTAGATGTTTCTGTTGTTAATAATAATGATAAGTTATCTACAGATTGGTATATCGTAGAAAAACATTTGCTGGTAGATCTGAGTTTTTACTCTAATCACCCTCTTTGTTATAAATTGCGTACTCGATATGGAATTATTGACCGAGATATTAAACTTTGTGATCTAAAATTTTGAAAAAAGAGAATTTTTATATTGCAAAACATAATATTTTACAAGAAAATGATTATCATGAGTATATTATATAGATGATTGCATTAAAAATAAGTAGATAATTTATATAATTTTTATTAAAAGGGAGATGTAAACAAATTTTTTCAAACTGTCTGTATACCACGCGTTTATGGAGTTTCAGAAAAAATTAAAAAGATTTTATATGATCAAAACATTAAAACAGTACATAAACCTTTTAATATTAATATTGGTGGTATAAAATCGTTTAACGATAAATTAAAAAGAAAATGCAATTAAATAAAGTTGTTTATGAAATAAAATATTACGATCGCGTTTATATTGGTCAAACTGCGGTAGATTATTAAGAAATAGAATTTCTGAACATAAATCTGTTAATGTCAGATTTGAAAACTCTCAATTACCTAATACTTATTTTTCGTTAATTATAGTCTAACGGTTTAGTGATTTTTCTATATTTTCAACATTTAAAACAAAATTTAAAACAAAATTTAAAACAATGTATATAATCGAAATATTGTAAAACAACTTTCTAGTAGTTATTTATCCTTCCTTTATAACGCAAGTATTAATTTTATATCGTTTCTTCTTAATGGGTTCACAAAACTCGTGTACATTTTGATTTTAATTTTTTATACAATTTTTATCTTAATAATTAACATAATTATTTATTATTCTTCACAATGAAATACTTCATAAAAATAGGACGATAAAAAAAGAATTGATATTATATAATTTATTATAATTTTTTTGTTTTTATTTTTTAAGAAATAAAAAAGTTGTTTGGTTAATTTGATATTATATAAAAAGATTTATTGTTATTAATTAATTAATTGTAAATTTGTTATTTATTAATGTATTTCCAATTCACATTTGTATTTATAATTATTATTTTGTATTCTTTTTTTATTTCCTTATAGAATTATATAAGAAAGTTTTTATTTCGTTTTCTGAAGAGGACCTAAATAAATTGGTCGAAAGGACTTCGATTAGAACTGGTGAGTAGAGTGGTTGTAAAATAGAGAGCTCCGTAAAGTTGATAAGTTTATACTAATTTTCATTTGTTCTTCACGACCAAAAACGGTGACATCGTCCGGCAGTATACATCGGCTCTTGGACGCATGTAAGTTTTTACGTAG
>JAPYZR010001086.1:0-28545 GCA_030522945.1 Trichopria nigra
GCAAGCTTGGCCCTGACTCGCGCCCGGATATCTATCAAGGCGCGAGTCAGGGCCCAGCTTGCGCCCCGATTTTTAGATACAGATTTCTACTAGGGAAATAAGATGGAAATTTAGCGCGAGAGTCAACCTCGTCTCTTGAAAAAAAAAGGTTGGTGGAAGGATATTCGCTTAGTGAAAGCGTGGTATTTACAACAATACGCTAATAATTAATTGGAAATAATTTTTATAGTGCAATTCCTATTATTTTGTAGCATATGCGACTGTAAGAAATAATCTACAATCTCGTAAAAATAAATGATACACGCATAAATGTAAATGACTACACGCATCAACGGATTTTAGAATGCCAAGGATTGTAACAAGTAAATAATTGTTCAAATTATTACGTTTGTGTAAAAAGTCCAAAACTTTACTTACCGAATTTCAGTAATTTCGTTTTTATCTATGACATTTTTTTCATATGTGAAAAAACGATCTAATAACCATAAATAAAATAATATTTAATCATTTATCAAGCAATATTCGTGCGACACATTATTTCGAAATTTCTCACAGACCAGAAAACACACAAAAACATAAATCATTCGCAAACGTGTGCTATACGTATATAGCAGGCCGATTATAACAAATAACTAAACGATATGTGGAGGTATTGTAGAAGGACACGTGCTTCAGAAAAATACAAATTATCAGAAAATATATTTCCTCGAAAAACCTGTACCTTATGCAAATGTTACAATATTCCGACTTACATTTAATTAAAAGAATATAATTTACGATGTGGTATTACGTAACCGCCATACAAAAAGGCAGGTAAAATTTTTCTAATGGCTTACTCAACGTAACGAAATAATCGAAAAAATACGTAGAATTTGGAGTAAATCAGGCTTTCAAAAGACGTCTTGTTAGTGCCTGTTAACCAATGGGGAATCGCTGGAGGTCGGAGGAGTGGTCTGGAAAACCACGTGGTTTGACGTGAAGACTTATTTTAGGAAGTTCAAACGATATGTCAATGTACAGACTGAAAATGGCGCCAGGATATCCTAAGGCATAAATTAAAACAATGTACGTTTTTTAAATTTAAATATATTTCTTTTCTATTATAGATAAAACCAATAAAAAATAGGCAACATTCCTGGGTTGGATAAAAATCTCTGTCCTTTCATCGTTTTCGCTTTAATATAAATATACATGTCTATATATTGGAAGGACCATAAATTATATATAAATTTAAACAATTATTTTTACTAAAATTGTTCCTTTACTTTAATTATGTTGATATTACAAATTTTTAGTACAAAAAGCCTTAGCATACATACGCAATACAAAAAAGTTTTATTTTCATCCGGATAAACAATTCTTAACGAGGGAATTTATTATTTTTTTTTAAACACTTCCTTCACTCCTGACGTTGAATTGACGTCGTTCAAAATTACTCTTGTCAAATTTGAAAGAAATATTATTCTGGCGGTGAAACACGAATTGGACAGAAATTATTTCATATGGGATCACTTCGTAAGATAAATATGGTATGCATTACCGAGCGGATATACGTTCTAACTTGTTTTAACACTCGAAAATTGAATCAGGCTCATTCACTGTTGTGTTTGTTCTAAGTAAGGCATTTATAACTATAAATATTAGGGTTTAATAGTCATGCCTTAAAACTAATAATACAATTAGCGTCAGTTTAGTTTATTTTAATTGTACCTGTTTTTGTAATTTTTTTTATATTAATCTAATCATGGTTAGTATTTTTTTTTTTTTATTAAGCTTAGCTTAAAAATATATTTAAGTATTTATATAATTATTATACATTATATAAAATTCTAATATAAATTTTTTATATATATGTGTGTGTGTAATTTACTTTGTACATAATAATAATTTTCAACATTGTATATACTCGTACAACTATTTTAATTATTTCAACTATAATGGACGTAGATTTAAGTGTTCACCAAAAAGTTTGAAAGTATCAACGAATGTATATTCCGATTAATATTAATGATGCAAAGATTCGAAAATTTAATGCGAAATGGAACTTGTAACAATCACGCCGTGCAAGAGATTTTCTTGGAGACATTCGGCGGCAAACTATTTCAAACTCAGGTCAGCCAAGAATCTCGAATTTTCTGCGAATATTTTGTACTTCTATATGCCGAATACGCGAACAATGATGGCATGCTGTTTACAAAAGTGAAAACTCGACGACACTTTACGGAATATTGATAGATTCTCGCGGCATAGTTCGACAAGTGATGCTCTAAGAAATACGTGAAAAACATAATGGCTTGTATAAAAGTCGATTGACAGTAAGGTTACAATATTGCAATGATTAATCGTGGAAGATCAATGCTTAAAGAGCTGTTATGCAAATTTATAAAAATCGGACATTTCGATTAATATCGATTTTTAAACGGTCGGGTCTGAATTCTTGTAAAATTAAAGCAGGTAATTTTTATTCTGTTTAATGATTATATAATAGTAAATAATCTATTCTTTATTTATTAAGAATTTATTTATAGTATAGTTAGATTGATTACAGATATTATAAGCCTTTTTTTCGTTTCGGTCTTTTTTTGAGACCCTCGTCCTTAGAATGTTATTTGAAACTGTAAATATTATATATAATTTGTACAAAAAACTATATGAAGCAGTATTTAAAACATAATATTCATTAATTATGAAAAGTTCAAACGTTTTCTTATTTATCAGAAGTTCGTACCTCAGAATTATTTTATAAAGAACTTCGATATAGTACTCGTTTAAATGTACATTTTGAATTGATATAGGTAATAATAACTGCATTTATCTGCAGGAAGTTATTTTTCTTTGTCCAACCAATTTGTAATTATTTTATTATTATTATAGTTTTAATGATCATAATATGTATAATAAATTAATTTAATTATTTCTTTTTTAACTTCCAAAATAAACTTTATTCCATTACAGAACCCTTCTATTTTTTCTAGACTGTTTTCAAAGTTTTAAACATTTTTTGAATATAATTGGTTGAAGTGTATGTAAAAATATTATCTACATATATCTGAAATGGTAGGGTAATTTTATAGGTAGTTTTAATACTAACATATCTCTTATAAAATCCCTCACAATGTCAGCTACTATAGGGAGATAATGGAGATCCCATATAAATATCTCTAATTACATTTGTTGTATGTTTTTAATGCTGCATGGCTCTTGATGCGCATACCTTTTTCTCCCATTTTTTAATCATTGCATTAGCATCGTTTCCTAAAGTCACTGTATGTTAAAATAGTCTGACATTGTGTGTATTTTCCTCATTTTAATAACAAATTCATTTTATTGCAGAAATCGGTTTTGTCTAATGCTGTAGATTGGAAAATTCAGAGAGTACCATCATTTTTAGCAAAAAAAAAGTACTTCGAAAATATTTTGATTGTTTTAGGTCGAGTCTGAAGTTTTCAATTAAAACCCATATTTATTACTCCATTTTGTGTTACTTGATTTTTAAATGATTGATTTTCATTATTTTTAATGCGAATATTTTTAACGTTTATGAATAATTTTACAGAGGTAAAGTCGGCTTAATTGCTTTCAACAATTTGATAAAATGGAATTATACGATTTTTCCGTATTTCGTACACGTAGTTATGTACGTTAAAAATACTTTGTGGTAACCATCAACATATTTATAAAAACATATCTACATTAAAGAAAAAAAAAAAAAAAAATACATATCAGTATTCCCAAATAAAATACGAAAACAAAATTTATAATAAGATTAAATATATTATTTTGCATCACTATTGTAATGAAGGCAATTTTTAAATTACATAATCTTTTTATAGGCCTAAAAGAGAAACGCTGAAGGCTTAAGGTTTCAGATGTTGGTTAAAAAAAAAAAAAAAAATGTAAAAACGTATGTCGAATTTTTTGACCAGCTCTTTCACGATTGACTTTTTCGATTCCAAATCAATCATAAACTATCGATAATGATTGGAAATAGATAACACGGGTTTTTCGAATTCCTTATATTTATTCAGGAAAACGAATACCCATAAGTCAATAAAAGCAAAATTGTTGAAAGTGCTAAAAAGGTTAAACTTCGATTTCAGGAAGTCACCTAATTAGAACATGTCCATGATTTAATATTCCATTGAAATAAGATATCAGATTCGCACGAAGAACATCCTTAAACAGCGACTCACGCTAATTTTCTCGCAAATTTTTCTATTCCTACAATTGGGACCAGACACTTCTTTACAATATTCCTACAATTGAGACCCGAACGATAATGTTCAAAAACAACCGAGTATGAAGAAGTTAATACGATCATTTCAAGATTAAAATTTTCTAACGAAGCTTGCTTATAAAGTGTAAAGAGTCAATATATTAAAACGCAGGGATGGGTTAGGATGAGTGATCGCGACCAATTCAAGTAGACGATCTAAAAACATAAAAAATTGTCAAATCAATCCTGACACGTCATGGCGCGCGCCTTTCTGTTATATACGCAAAATGTAATAACTTAACCTTCAGCGACACATCATGAAATCCCAGAATTATGATTATATTAACCAAGATATCAAACTAGAGGCGTTCGCAGCCATAAAGTGTCTCTCTTTAAAAAAATTCAAAATCACATTTAAAGTCAGCTCAGCGTACATTCGTAACCTGCATATCTTACCCTTTTGTCCGTTCCCATAAAGGTCTGAAACTAAGTGCTTTTCAGCCGCGCGGTTACTTATCGTTAGTTATCACGGCTCGGTTATACGAATGCGCGAGGATTCCCTCCTTATGATAACTCTTCCAGCGACTCGGACTCGTAACTCGGCCGCGATATCGCGCCAAGCTGGATTATTCGCGAGATCAGCGAGGCGAACAAGAATGCCATCACGCACTTACGTGTATATTCGAGGGAAGAAGAGTTGTGTTCTGGTCCCATAATTCGAAACGGCTGCCAGGACGGAATGCGCGAGTCCGACGATTAGTTTACCTGTCTAGCGCACTGACGGGCCGCTCCCTGTGATTTATATGAGCCAGTCGGCTAATCCCTTCGTCTTTTCAGGCCAAAGTCTCCGGGCGACTCCGCGATAGACGGCGAAATCTCTTTAGCGAATAAAAAAGACCCAAAAGGGTGTATTAAAATCGCTGCGGCAATAATTGGAAGCAATGCGCCGCGCATCAGAACGCGGAGGTCGCGTTGCGCAATTCCGTCTTGGCCCAGCTCATTAAATAAAAGGCCGCTTTTGGTGTCCCGAGCGATCCGCGTTTAAAGGTTTTAGTGTTTTTAGGGTTATGGATTTTATGAGCGCTTCTTACAAGTTCTGTCTGGGCGGGAGCGATACGACGGCGACACGAGTTTTTCACCTCGGCAACTTTTTACTATGTCGTCTTGGTCAGTTCTATTAAGTTTAATGTTTCCTGTAATTGCAATATTAACGACGAATGGGACGTACGGTTTTGAATTATGTCAAGTTTATGCCCGCTACTTTATTAAAAGCCGACGAGTGTAAAACGACGAACGTAAAAGTGAAACTGTTACCCTTTTTCGCTATGTTCTCATCACTATATAGGGGATAATAACTGAAGTGTACAGTGGTAGTCTTCACAATATAAGACCGGACAATATATGAACTTTTTGCACGTTATCCTTTCTCGTGTAAGAAAAAAAAGTTTGATTTTAAATATTCACCTTACTTCCCTATATAGATAAGGAAAAATTGAAAACTACGAAACAATTATTTGTCGTGGTGCTCCCCTCCATATTGTAACTTAATCTCACACGGAGACGGACATATTTTTTCAGGCGCCATCCTCCCCCTCACATCACTCTCCCTTCCCCCGTAACATTTACTTCTCCCTCGATTGCGATTGGTCCATACGTAATAAATTGTAATTAATTGCCGAGATTTCAACAATGATCGAGTGGTCGGAATATATATAGACGCCGCCCGAAACTGACATTAACGAAGGAATAATCGGTAGTGATGCTATCGGAGGATACGGTACTGTAATTTAGTACGCAATATGTTAACAGTCGATTATTGTCAGTGCCGTCGGTATACTAAAGGACACGTAGCTCGATTTTTCATTACCACTAAAACTTACCCTCAACGACAACGTCTATATAGATGTACGCGTGTTAAAAAAATATATCTTAATCTTTCTGAATAAAAAAGATATCGAGTATCCAATGACAACCATATAAAAGGACGTCACCTCGTCGCGTTCTTGGGTATATTCAAAATCCAAGAATCCAATAAAAAAGAGGCGTCAATTATGAACTCTGCGGTACGGGATGTATTTTTCAGAAAAGAAGACTAAGCGCTTGACATATATATACATGGATCACGAAAAAATGCTGATTTTCCGTCGGAATTCGAAAAAGTCCTGCCGTCGCGCCTGTTCACTATCTCACGACGCTTCGTCGACCGGAAGCTCGCAATATTTGTCAAATTCAAGCAGGTCGGAGCTATCGTGTTTCTTTCCCCCCGTATAAAAATCGTTGGAGTCAAGCTACGTGATGGTCGGCCAAAAATAACAACATCAGAAGCAAACGCGACGTATCAATTAATTCTCATGGCCGATTAATTCGGGGAACGACTTCTTGAAAATCGCCATCGCGACGATTTTTCGGAACTCGTGGGGGGTTATATAGAAAGAGATCGTGAATAAGAATCAGCTATATCCTTAAATGAGCTGTAACACTAAATTTTCTTAGCGAAACGTATAATTCAGGTACTAACTTAATAATGGTCAATGCCGCATAGCAGTTACGATCTTTGGAAAGTGTTTCGAATTGCTGGACGATATATTTTCTGTGGAAAACGTCTCACTATCGAGCGGTTCAGCTTGCATTGTCAGTTCACCAACTGCTGAACCGTCTTTTCATCGCGCCGCCTCAGTCGGTTAAGTCTCACTCATTGGCTCGAGCCGGGGAAAGGTCGCAAATTAGGGATACCGTCCAGACTTCACGCAGCCATCTTCTTTAAAACCTCAATAGTTTCTTCCTCGAAATGATCACGAAAAGTAGGCCAGACGCGTCCCCTACCGAGCCCCAATTGTTCGGCGATTTTCGAGCATCTCCAGTAGGACTCTCCGCCCAACATGTTTGTCGAGCGTGAAAACTGAAACTCGGCCATACGACTCGACCCAATCAGCTGCCGCATCCAAATCGGACGATCCGGAAAAGCACGAAGCCATCGAACACTTCGTGATAATTGATAGATACGGCGCCTCGAAAGTTTCCTCAACCTTAGGGGGCGAGGGCCCGTCGCCGATGGGGCGTCCATTCTCGGTGGTGTTTTTCGAGACCCATAAGCCGTAAAGCAGAAACGTGCATCCCAGCCTCCGCGGACCTATGCGGAAGGTTTGAGGATTCCACCATTATTTTACATTTCCACTACGCGGTTGGGGGTGAGAAAGGGGGGGGGGGGCAATAGATCATTCATGATCCGTTCGGTCCTGCCATAAAAGCTGCTCTTTTAGCTTTTCTTTCCTCTGGTTTACTTCTGCGTGTTGTTGCCTTTTCTACATCCGACGTAAAGTTCGTCTGTTAGCTTTTCCTTCCTTAATAATCCGCTTCCATCTGGTTCTTCGTTTGTTGAATATATGACTCGGGTAAACCGGTAGTTAGGGCTTTTGGGCCGTTGACAGCTCTATAAATTCTGATCGGTATATCATCTAGGTCAGGTTTAGACTTTTTACTTCAGAGCTTTTCAACATTAGAGGCAGTAAATCACGTAACAGAACCTTTATTACCTAACCGTTAAAGTTGCGCATTTGATATGGCTGTCTACGGGTTAGTTCATGTTGCCCCTTTCTTTCTTTCCTTCCGATCCTTCATTGCACTTCTTTATAATTGACTTGACTGCCATCTGTTAAATGGACAACCATCAAAATGTTTCGGTTGCCGAGCTTCCGGAACAATAAAAGTAATTATTCAATCTTCGTGCACAAATTAAAATATTGGCCGATATATACTTCTTTATTTATACATTTCTGTTTTTGCTTGCTTTATAGTTCTTGAAGAAAAGAAACAACGACAGGATGTTCAGCAGTATTAGGTAACATACTGTCAGATAATCCTCTAACAAGATTTTTGATTTCATCTCTCAAAGAATATGCGAGGATGTTTGAAGTTCATCACTTATCGGTGATTTGATAGTATTTTAAATACTGTTATATATGTTCTCATTTCTTTAATTAATTATAGTCAAATATCGGATGTCATCAATAATAACAAACGCACGTTTCTAATTTTTAACATTTTACCCTAATTTTAAACGCACTATTTGAACAAAGCAAAGAAATCCTGAAGCGTCGAAATGTCCCGTCAATGCAGAGAACATCCATTATTTATGTTTTCCGAGTGTTTTATATTTTTTTTTTTTTTACTACTCGTTCGGAACTCGATTCAGACGGAACAGTTTCGTTTATTCCGCAAAATATCGGGTGGAAGAAAAGAGATAATTCCTTTTCCTTCGCCTTCAACCAGTATTGCATCGGACGTCGGAAGCCGGTAGCTACTTATCCTTCGAGCTTTCAGACTGATGGCGGTGGTATAAATTTCCCGCGGACGTCGAGCGGCAGTGCCCTTCTCGCAGGGTGCAGCAGCAGCATCGGCGGTATCTCTAAATTAGCGTCGTCCAACGAGAAAGGATGAAGAGCTTCTATGAACGAGTCTCTGCATTATGCAGCCGCTCGCGACGTAGATTATCGGCCATCTTGGCGAACGAAAGGATTCCCGAGCGATTTGAATAAAAAGATCACGAACAAGACGGAGGGTGGCAAAAAGGAAGAGAGAACGAGAGTTATGGTATTATTCTTTATTAATTCGACTATTTTCAGCGAGACTCGGGAATCCCCGCCGGTCAAATTCATTTCGAAACGAACGAGCCATGCGATCCGAGGTTAATTAAGAAATAGTGAGAAGCTTCCTTGCAGAATGCATGCAGAGATGTCATTCGTCATTTATTTATGGACCATATATATATAATGCATTTACGAATTTATTTCAGCATTCCGTTGAATTCATTTCTTTTGTTAATTTTGTTCGGGGTGTTTGTTAATGAGACTGCACGGAGGTAAGTATAAGATTAACATTTTATCGGACACGCGACGCAAAATATAAATATTAAAACTGCGGCTAAAGTGGACAGATCTATAGCTTCGCACGAATTTTAAGTATTCCATTTCTTTAATTTCATTAATTTAGTGTTTAATATCTTTAATTATAGTCATGGGGGCGTCTAACATTTACCCTATATTCAAAAAGCAGATCTGAATCTGGCATATGACGTCGGACCGTACACCCACGACTCAGTTATAAACTTAATTAATTAAAAAGTGGTCAAGAAGAAGTAAAGCATCAACGGTATGAAACTTAGTTTCGCTTTAAATATTAGATTTATTCTTTTTAGCTTTAACACATTAAAGTCCCAAGTATCGTCAATTATCAATAAATTTGCATCCAGTTTTTTTTTCTTATTTCATATTATCTGTGTAGAAAACCGTATATTGCCTTATAATATATAAAAACCAATGAGAAAAGCCTTATATATTTCAAATGTTTACATTCATTTCTGGATATAAAATCGTTTTCTAATCTTACATTTTTAGATACGTAGGGTCCGGAATAAAAAATTCAATACGACGGTCCACAAAATGGCGTCAACAAATTTTTTGAAAAAATTCAACTTCAAAACTACAAGCTTTAAAAAAATGCTAAGTGTAAATATAGTTTTTAAAATTCAACGAGGAATTCACTGAGATTTTTTCAGATTTTATTTGTGACATTTTAAAAAAATTGTTTGATTTTTTTGAAAATTTAAAAAAATGTATAATACATTTATAATAAAAATCGAGTGTACTCTGATTAATTCTAAGCATATTTTTTGTACAATTTTTTCCAATAGTTGATGATTTTAGAGGACAACAATATGAAGTGTTATATCATATATTTTTTTTCATTATTGTCATGATCTAATAAACATACATTTTTACTGTAATAATTGCATTCTATCAACAATTATTTATTAATGACAATATATATAATGAATTTAAATAATGAAAAATAACAGGAGGGAAGTTTTTAGCATTGTTCATTTTTAATAAAGCCTTAATTGATTGAATATTCTTTTCATTTTCGAAAATTCATTCCCTAAATTTATACCGCATTGATGTTTGTCAATTACTGCGATGCTTAATTTTATCTTTGATTTGTATTAAATTCCCTTTAATTTATTGGCGTTTTCTAATTATACATCTTGTCAATTTTTCATCTAATTTAAATGGAGATGCGCATTTTAAGACATTATGAGTACCTCCGATCGAAGTGCACATTTCCGTAAAAATTAGCCAATTATCGTTTAATAAATTGCCCGACATAAATAATCAGATTCAATTATGTTCTGTTAAGTAAATATGACATGAAATTAAGTTTGACGGTCGGACAAATAGTTGATGTCAAATATAAAAAATCAAGTTTACAAACTTAAAAAAAAAAGAGTATAAAAGTAGCTGTACACTAGTACAAGGGATAGTTTACATTTGATGAATTTTACGTATTAAAATGAATTAATCAGGAATGAATTTATTTTTTGCATATATTTGATGCAATTAATTCTTAACAGAGTCGAAGGGAATTTAAGGGGCTTTTTTAAGCACATTCCACCATCGTATTTAAAATAATTAGATATGCTTATCATTATTTATGTTCAGTTATTTAAAAAATATGAACATAACGACAGATGGAAACAAAGAATATCACCCGTAAGGAAACGTATGATAATTTCTGAATACACGTCTCTACCGCGCGCAGGAATTATATGTCACATCTGAAGCTATTTTACTGGATGTTTAATTCTTTTACGCAAAAATAACATTGATATCTCGGAGGCACATTTAATTATAAAATATGATTTCGAATGTGATAAACAGTTTCACGTCTGAATACAAGACGTCAATGGCATTCCAACGGTAATTAATTATAAATAAAAAATATAATATCCGTCAAACCGACTTGTACGGTATAGTGGAAACAGGTCGCTTTGACGGTTCGAAAATAAGAATTCATTTTGGACCCAGCTACATTAACCATGTATGCGAATATCATACGGACGATTTTATACAGCAGTTAATTATAGTTCAAAATTATTGTTGCAAGAGTGAACAAAACAATGATGGCTACTGAAAAAGTAAAACCTTTTTTTACGTTCGACGTTTCCGTTCGTAAACAAATGAATGAAACATTCATGAATGTTACTTCGATTTCAAAAAGTAATATCTACCACGGGAATCATAGTCAAAAAGTATTTCGAAACAGTGTAAATAGTAAATTTGATTTTGCACTGGTCCACGTGGCTACAACTGTCTAGTGGACGCACACACACACACATTAACGTGTACAACGAGCGATTATTTTCACAAAAGACACGGCACATTCATGCCATGCAACTGTTAAAAAAAAAAAAAAAAAAAATACACGTGTACATTTAACATAAGGTATATTACGGCTCTTAGTCGTATAAAATATTATTTTACGCCATACTACAATTCACACATCCAGTGTATTTCCTGACACGTAAATGCATATATCATTCCACAAGAGCCAATAAATTATTTATATTTTGATATTCTAAATGCCTCAGTTTCCGAAATATGAAAATGTTGCGGAATACAAAAGTAGAGAAATATTTCCATATTACGGCCGTAAATACGAGCTTGTTTGTATTAATGTCTTCTCGAATAAATATGCGCTTGAAATGATAATATGCATACTTTCAAAGATAATTTAGTCAGAAAAATTAAGAAATTATATCGCCCCAAATACCCTCGATTGGAAAAGATCAGTTTCATTTTTATTTGAGGATTTAAAACATAAGATATTTCTAATTCTATATTCTTAGAGTGTCTTTGCATAAACAAGTTTGCCTAAAAATAGTTGCAAGTACTGGAAATTGTACGTGGCTGTTAAATTTTTGAACAGGGAACGTCTTGCGGTATGTATTGTTTATTATAATTTTTCGAATAAGAAAATGTCTAACATATCGATAAATTATATAAAAAATGAAAAATTATTGTTAACAACATTGTTTAATTAAAATTATAAATAAATATTAATAATATTTAAAACTAAATATATAAGGAAAACATTTTAAAGCTTTCTTAAGCACATCATGATATACAAAAATCAATAACTTTAAGAGGATTGTGCAGCTATTCCACAAGTGCATTGTACCTCAATAATGAATAAGAGAATCATCACAATATTAGATATGTATGTTATCTTATATAAATATTATTTTTAACGCGTTGACAGAATAAATTTTATTTACTTGTAATGTATCAACCATCAATATTTTTAAAATTCACTGTTGAAAATGTTGGAATCCCGAAATATATTTCTCGAGAATTCATTCTCGAGAAAATGAGAAAAATTGATACAAATAAACCCATGCGACAATTTTATCTGAACCGGTAAAGTGACTTTCCTGGTATGTCCTTAGTTATTTAGAAACTTTCTTAAAAATGTTGATAAGGACCCGCACGATCTAATAAATGATATTTTTACCAACTCTGTATGAAATGCCGTTCGAACTTTTAATTGTTACAACGAAAAGTTTCCTTTCTTTCCAAGTCTTGTTCCACCAATGTCGAATCAATTCTCCAGCGCAATTTCTATTTAAGACTTATCCTACTTTATTTACCCTTCTCTTCAGAAGTTCAGTACATTCTCGCATTTTATTTATTATTCTCGCTACTTATTTACTTCAATTCTTTCTTTTGCTCCAGACCTTTTCTCTTTTCCCTACTTTTTTTTTATTACCGACGCACTATATTTCGTTCATTTCTGGACGGGTCTTGGTTTCTTTCCCTCTGTCTATAACATTTCACCTCTTTTACGTTTTCTCTGTCTCCTTTACACTCTTGCATTTTAGGTCTCTCTCATTTCTCGTGTTGCATTTCGCCCTTACTATATACGCCGTGCACAGCAACCGGGCGGTATCTTCCAAGTTGTGCGAGCAGAGAGCCGGATATCTGACGTTAATCCTTCCCCGGAAATTAATCCCCAACCTTTCAAGATTAATTCGCCTATCCTATTTACACATAGCTCTCCTTCCGCTATCTGCTTGTGCACGGAAATTCCCGTTCGATGTATCGAGGTGATATGCGAAACGTCTGAATTTCGACTTTTCTTGCCTTTACCACAAAAATTAAAAACATATTTTATCGCAATGATGGAGAAGTATGAAACACTTTTAAACGTGTGACAAAGACATTCTTAAATGATACAATTAAGCTCAAAAATATGTTAAGGATCATTATGTTACCAAATGATGATGACCAAGTTTAAAATGCCTCCAAAGGACACCTAACAATAATCGAGTCTAAAACTACTTATAAGTATAAATAAGAACAGCACTATACTGTAGATTTCGTGATCATCACTATAATTACAAATAATTTCCACACAAATCACAATAATGATCTATCGTGTACATGGTCAAGAACACTGATCTCTATATACAATGGAAATTACAATAGTCGCTTATCGAATGTAACAATACTGATAGTAACGGCGATGATGGTGATACCAGAGACAACGATGTATTGGCAATCATTGTCTGGAATTGAGGCATTGTCCGTTGGCCGGTAGTATCTCAATGAGAATCCATCCATCAATGAAAAATAACAGTGCTATTCAGCGTCGACTACACAGCCTTCCCGCAACTGTTACGGCATCATCTTATTTGGGGATTCAGCGCCTGTGAACTACGAACGCGCAATCATTTTTTTCCAGTTGGTTTCCCCTACATCCATTATTGTGGTCTTAAAGAAAGTAACTTAAAGTGCTAACTGATGACGGCGAATCTAAAGATAATTTATGTTTAACCGTCGGACTTGGCATTCGTATCGTCCATGCTAGAGACTGGTAAACGTGGTATGGAGACCTTCTGATTTGAAACATGACAATTGACAGTAACATAAGTGACGGCAATACTATAACTTTACGTCCTATCGGGTTGCTGAACATAAAGACATTCCGATTCCGTTAAGGGATTTTTAAAACGTTGCACTTTCAGAATGAAACCAGTTCCACTGTCGACATGCAAAGTACATATTTAACAGCGAGTATATTTTATCCTTTAAAAAAGGAGAATCAAGCATAATAAGTGAAATCATCAAGTAACAACCAAACAGGGTGAGTGTTCTCTCTGAATAGGGGTACCACTTGAAAAAACAGAGTAACAACGGGAAGGGTACACGTACGTTAATTGCTTTCAGCCATGACAAATATAATTAATTGCGAAATAAAAATCAGACTTCGCGAAACAATAGGAGAAAATAGCAATTGCTCGGTTCTTAGGTTTCCCTCTAAGTAAATAAGAATAGGGTTTAGAAAGGCAGAGCAAGATAGAGAGATCGTGAAGGAGTGAGAGGGAGCGCGTCTGGAATTGCTACAAAGAGAGAAAGACCCGATAGAAGCTGCAATTGGAGGAACGTCGTGGGGGAATGAGGGTTGACAGCAGAGGGGACGAAGTCGTCGGCGAGAGAGACGAAGGGTGGATCATGGATCATAGAGGAGAGAGCGAGGGCTGCTCTGCGTGTGGGTCGACTCTTGGGTCTCATTGTCTTCTTGTCAGGGCAGCGCAAATATTGCCACCATCTTCGCCAAACGAATGTGAATGCGCTTCCACGGGGAAACGTCGAGAGTCGTTGAGAGATGTGCGAGCATTCTGCGTGCTTTCTGCCATGTGCACAATAGCGTACACGTAGCGAACGCAAGACAGCAGACCGAAAGAATGACTGGCCGTGGACGTGTGGCTTAGGCGCTCGCGGGGATAAAAATTTCATAAATCTACCGGTCGCGTCACTGGGTGGGCCATTTTTTCTAAAAGTGCGAAAAGTACGAGGGCGCGCTTCACATAGTAAAATGGGTCTTTGCCGGTTGCGCAGAAGGGAAAATCGTCATTTTGAGCAGGATGTGAAAAATTGAGATACTAAGCGAAAGTCCAAAGCAAGCAAGGTATAAAACGCCGAAGCCCGTTTGTTTCACCTTATATTCCATCTATACAATCGTAAAAAGATCTAATGGCAAATTGTATCATGGGATGAATTGAATTTGAATAGGACCTCGTTATATACGAAGGATATTAGTAGAAAACAATGAACTTCGATTTTCCTTAAGTTCGAAAAAATATTTGTTTAAATCTACGTGAAAGTTTGGAGTTTAATTTAAGATTCACAACACCACTTTGTGAATGCTCAAATTCACCGTATATTTTATCAGCATGTACGCGACGAAATGTTTCTCTGATGGCATATTTTTCCGTGCTCGGTAATAATAGTTTGGCCTCGAAAGTTCCGTCTGTGAATTAAACTTTTTTTCTCGACAACTAGCTCTGATGCTATGCTCGTCGCTTTTTGGTCCTAACTAGGACGAAAAAGGGAAACCGTGATGCGAAAGCATTTTCACGGCTTCGAGGCTGCATGACGGAGTTAGATCGAGAATTTATAAGACTTCTCTAGTTCTTTTTTACCGAGTCTGTAATCAATGTTACGCAAAACTTTTCATTTCATTTTTAATTATCGCTTTGATCAATAAACGCAGGCATTGTATATAATCCTTCAAAATAAGGTCAGAACCTACATTTTTTTTATTTTTCGTTTTGAGCTCACGCTTAAGAATATTCGTAATATATTGACACACGTGTTAGCTGATATAATATATGAACATGTCAAGAAGGAAAAATATGTTTGGTTTTTAGTAATAAGTCGACTGGTTACATGATCCCAATCCAGTGCTGGATCTTCACTTAATTTAGATCTATGTATAATTATTCGTGAAAATTACAATTGCTCGACAACCCAGCATTGAATAGTATTCTGACGTGTAAGAATAGAATGGACTTATATATACTTCCAATAACATGATGAAAATTGATTAAATTCACACACTACATATAACCACATACAAATTTACCAGTGATAAGTAAGGTCCATGTGTTAGCAATTAATAAGAATCAATTTCAGGTTTCCAAAGAAATGTCAAGTCGTTTAAAGTTATTAGAAGTGAAACTAACTTTCAAATTATAGAAACAAATTATCGTAATCAATAATAAATGTGACATCGGAATAACGAATAATGCTAAAATTGAAAATAAATTTCTTATACATAATAATACAGGCAAACTTTCCGTGAATAAAATACGATGAAGCTATATAAATGTAAATATTAATACAGTTTAACATCAGCATATTAAATCATTCGACTATCGCCATTACAAATCTTACTCTGAATAAGCTCCACCTAACAATAAGGGGCCAGAAGTAGAAACGAGTTTGTCGTTGAAAAATGCCACAAAACGATGATCCGATAATATACTTTCTTCTGCGGACTTAAGGAATGAGCTGCGATATCTTCGAGAAAAGAGTTTCTAAAGATCGCCCGAGTGTGAGGTCTTCATTGTTCTCTTTCAAAGTCGCGAGCTACACCTAGGTCGTAGCCGGCGACATTAGAAAAATGTCAAAATTATGCGAATAAAGGCGTATACGTATCGTGCAATCTTGCCGTTGAGTTGGTCTGCGGCAGGTGTTATTTTAACGAAGGACGATAATGGAGAGGTTAAGAAGGCAAGGTGGCAGACCTGACAAATGATCGCGCTAACTGCTATATATTTTAAAGATCATTTATTTTTTTTTTCACAAAAACGCAGTGGACCTCTTTTCCAATGTATATAAGTTTTTCTTTCGCTTTAGCGGCAAAACGAATGAAATGAATTGTCTAATATTTTCTTTGGAAATTTACAGGAGAAAGTGAGAAAGTTTACATTTCTTCGTAAATTTAAACGTTTCTTCTCTATTTGCCATCAGATCTATTTTTCCAATTGATGTTTTAAATTATATATTATTATACTGTATATAAAAGATATATTATACCATAAAAGAGAATGTAAGAAATATTTTATTTATTCAAGGTACACGTTAGTCGATAAATAAGTATTAACCAATCAATTTATTTAGTTCAATTAATCATTCTGCCACAAAATTCTTTTTGAGAAATACCGAATCACATAATAAAACGATTCGAACATGAAAATATAATCCGACAAATCACACGTGTTTGCACATGCCTTCTTAGAATTTCAATCCTAGTTTTTCCAATACCACAGACGATCATGTGTGATAAATGTACGTATCCACCATGCTGGATCGGCCATCATGGATCTGAACGGTTCCGTACGGTATTCAAAAGTCAGTATCGATACCTTTTTTGAATCTTGAAAGTCGCATTTGGACACCACGCTTTTTTTGGGCGGAGCTTATTCAAAGTCCAACCGACCGTCTACCGTTCAATTTTCAACACATATGTTGTTATATCTGGATATAATGGAGTTCTCTTGGCAATTAGAAGAAAGATTTTAAATTGATTTGTATTAGATGCAGATTAGGACCATCGATTACGTGTGAAATTTTACCACGAGTTTATAAATGAATGAAAAGAAAAAATTCTAGAAATACACGTCACATATTTAATTTTTTGAAAATCTCCAATACAACATCTCTATCTACCTTGTACTCCTCTTAATTAATGCAATATTGATATTTTAAATATTATTGCGGTGACGAATTCGTTAAGTGTGCAATTATTTTGCTGTTTTTCTAAAATGTTTTAATTGTTATTATTATTATTATTTGTTTTTCTATTGATTTCGAGAAGTTTTTATTGATTTATGTATTGGTATTTATTTATTGTCCTTTTTAAATAGTATTTACTATTAATTTTATTAGTTAAGTTCTATAAATTTAGCGTTCTTATAATTTTCTTTAGGTTTATTTAACAGCATCATGACAAGTTTGAATTGATATAAATAATACAAGTAAAATAATACAAACAATCTTATCACTGTAGTTAAGAATAAAAAACTAGTAATATATCAGAAATTACCAATAAATCCAGTATATTCTTCTAATTATCTCCTTTAGTATAATTACAAGTAATTATCAACAATATTGTTGTCATTATTATTATTTATATAATTCTTGTCTTTTTCTCATATTCAAATTTGAATTAGTCTTATTTATCTATTTAAGAGATATAGAGAAAACGAAAACTTCACGTAAATTGTCGAGAATTGAAATTTATGACAGTTATTATTACTAACAGAAAGGCATTAATAATCCACAATTTACTCCATTATGTATACGAAATAATTCAATGATGATACTTATATATATAACACACGGAAAATTACGCGTTTTAAATTTAACATATATATTCAGAATATAAAATTTATACAATGATCGCCCGTGAGTCTTTAATTGATAAGTCAAATTACTTACTTTTAAGATATTCAAAACCCTTGGTTATAAATAAAATCATTTCACAAATATATAATAAATGATAAATAATTTATGAAAAATGAAATGTTTAATTTACAATGGCTTTAATATATTAGCGCAGAGAAAATAGATGATAATTAACAATGTACATATATATAGTCCACAAAATGTGTACTTTATAAAATAAATAAATAAATAAATAAAATAAAATAAATTTTCAATGGAACAGATATTTCTTCATTCAATGTAATTCAGATAAAAAAAAAATAATTACTCAACAGTAGAATTTTAATAAATAGAAAGTCGCACGATTTTTTAAAATAGTTAATTCATGAATAGGGTATACTGCAAATTACAACCTTTCGTCGATGAAAGGAAAATCCTGTAATAACATATAAAAATAAAAATATAACGAATAAAATAATAAAATATAAAATATACATCATTCGTTGTATAATAAACATTTGTATTATACGTATTCCACTTGAAATATAAAAATACGGTATATTCACTTTGAGAGCATTTTCCCTTTACATCTGTATATGGGAGATTATTTTATACAGATATACTTTTTGATTGGAAAATTGGAAATTAAAAAAAAAGTGCATTTTAATACGATTTATTTTACAACCCGATGCCATATTGTTTGTGCCTTTATTTAATTGTATTGAAATTACCCTTTTTTGATAAAATAGATTATCCGATTAAATGCTTAAATTGCTTTGTTTGCTTCAGCATTTCGATACTGCGCCGTCTGCTCTTATTATTCTCTCTTCATTATTTTTTATTATCTTAGTATCCGCCCTTTCCCTATCTTTATTTTTTGATCTTTCGCCTACAATTTTGCTACTGGTCGAGGAGGGAGAATAGCGAATAGCGACGATGATTTTTCCTGATAACAGTCCAGAGAGACATGGCGGTGCCAAATTGAAAGATCAAGGGATTAAGCTTATACCAACGTTCGCGCTCGTAAATGCAATTTTTGTTTTCCTTGGAAGCAGTATCTACCAAGTTTCACGAGATAACCCCAGTTGTCCTTTAGGATTGTTAAAGAGTTCGGATAGCACCAAGAGTACTACGCGGTGATAAAAATTAAATCGGGGTCAGTCGAACTCCATGAAAGTTGAAAATTCGGTCTAATTACTCCAGGAAGAAACAGTATAATAAAATTTCGCTCAAAAAAGTTAATTGATTTTATAAAATCTGCTTAAAAATTCAAATCTGAATATTGATGAAATTCCGCCCACTGTGATTCTACGGATTTGCTGATCGAATGTATTACTATGGTAATAATACATTTTTGTACGACTGATTATTTCCGCGAATAAATATAATATATATATATTTACATGACAATAAAATTAATAATTATAAGGATGAGCTTAGATCTTGTTAAACGTGGGTTAAGCTCATCATGATTAAGGTCAGAAATCAATATTCAATGAAAATATTATACAAATTATTAGCCTACATTTTACTTGTTAATACAATTGATCGCAAATAGTAGTCTGATAAAAACTCGTCAGAATCTTCCTTAATATCGATCTATCAATCAGGAACTTGGTACCCTGATCTTGGCACCCTGGTTATATATACTCTTAGCGAATATACTCTAAAGAAAGATGAACGTAGTTTGTTTTACATAAAACCATTTATGCCAATGAAATTACCAAACAATTGAAACCGATGAGTATTTTATTATATATAGAGTTGTACGGATGTTGTTCGATATACATATATATACTCCAGAAGAAAATCTTTTTCGAGAGCATGTCCTTCGATAATTGTAATGTAATGCAGTAAGGCAGTATTTTAAATTGTTATTAGTATTTTCTTCATTGTGTGTTCATGTATATATATAATTTGTCAAGAAAACTCCTTCGTCTTATTAAGGTAATAATACCTAATATAAACTTTGTAAACTCGTTTATTAATTTGGTCTGAGGCTGCTCCGTACCTTCGTTTCATTTGCTTCCAAATTTAATACCAACATCTGTTTATCCATTTAAAAATAAGGATGAATAATATCATCAATTGAAACTAAATTTAATATAATAATATAATTTTTGAATAAATCGAAATAAAATAAATTTTCAACCGTTTTTTCTTGTTTAATTTTTTTCGGTAATTCTTTTACATAAATCATTTGTGAGTTTTTATGTTTTAGGATTTTTAAAAACATTTTAAAATGCAACTTCAAAATGTTATAAAAATTTTTTATATTGCATATGTAGAAATTATACTACTATTTGTGTAATAAATACAACAGCAACATATAATGATATATGTAATTGTTGATAATCCCATAACCGAAAAAAAATTATAAAAGAAAATGCATTAGTTTATTTGTGGTTTATTTTCCATTTATCCGAAAGCTTAAGGAGATGGTGAGTGCAAAAAATAGGTTAGGTATATAAAGTAATAAAAGTTTAAACATACAAATACCATTGTCAAATGAATGGGATGATTTATCATTTCTCTCCAATTCATACAAATCATGGAATAGCTAAATAATCCTCGCAAAGGGATTCAAACAGCTCTTAAGTAGAAAAAAAAACGTTAATCGTCGTTATTACGACGCAATTAGTCTCCTCAAATACTTTTGAATATCTGTAAAACTAAATTATATCATATACAAACATTTGATTTCATAGTTATTTTTTATTTAATTATACAAATAAATAAAAAATAATTATGCACTTGCATACATTTTTTTCGAATCTCGTAAAGAAACGTGTGAGGCAATATGCGTCACAACAATAATTATTATAGGTAACAATTTTTTAGTTCAGTTCAAGAATTTTACATGTACACAGGAAATAGAAGTTCTGCTGCGCTGAAAGAATATCTTATTTATGACTGTAAATAGTGGATTCCAAGTAGGGGAAGTTTTACCTGGTTCGGTAATTTTTGAACAGATACAAATTTATTGCTTTATTAGTTCGTTAAAGTAGAACTTGAAATTCAAGATAGAAATTTCCGAGTATCGTTTTAATAAAATCGTATTTACAATTATGAATGCAACAAAGATGATTTCAATGAAAATGAATTCCATTATACTCTCGTCATATTTACGTCAAGAATTAACACTTTCCATTCATTCTTTCGTTTTTGAGTTCGTAGAGTTGATGAAATAACATATCATTAAAAAAGACAATAAAATATTCGTTTCGCCTATCGGCCGTCATGTGTAAATATACATATATTAATATATAAATCAATAATTTATATATATTTTTGAAAAATAATCAAAATAGATGCCCCTGATGAGGAACTACAAAAGGTCGAAACGTTGAGCTTGAAAGAAGGGGTTTGACATTTATGTCAAACTTAATATACATAAGATCAATTTAATGAACTGTAACGGCCATAAATAAAGTTTTAAATAATAAAATGTATATTATTTCGTTTTTTCATAACCCTGGTAGAAAATTTACGTGACCTTTCCATGGCCACGGCTCCAGAAGCCTGGCGCTCGCGAGGCCATGCCAATTTTTCTACCAGGGAATTTATTATATTTTATTGTTAATTCCATTTAGAAACAATGGTTAGTAGAATATTCATTTATATTCGTAGTAAATTTTAAATATATATTATTACGCTGTAAGAAACTAGTAAAAAATTGCACGTTAAGTACAAATAATTAAGATTCTACTAATTAATATTCGTAAATTACTAAAAATTATTATCGTTTAGTAAAAAATAATTTAGTGTAATGTATACCGTTTCGTAAAATAAATTTTTTTTCGTAAAATAGATTATTAACTAATTATCAGAAACTAATTATCGTTTTTTTTTTTGCTTTTCAACATTTTTTATTCATTCTAATATTATTAAAAACTTTTGGAACATTGTTTTATCCCTTAGAAACGAAATAATCTCGAGAAAACAAATAAATAATATATCTATTTTTAACTTTTTTTAAATTATTTTAGTATGGTTTCGTTAAACGATATTTCAAGAAAAAATATTGCTTTGACGAAATTAGTAACGTGAAATATTTTTTAAAAAATCTGTTACTATTATTTCGTACTATTGTTACGTATCCCAATTATTTGAAAACCCGGTAAAATAGACATATATTTTTTAATTAACTAAAATATAATTGCAATTTTCGAAATTTGAAACCTGATCATTCAAACTATAAATTCAGTATTGAAAAATATAAATTTAATGACGTTTCAAACAAACTAAACGAAATCTTCATTCATATTTTATATTGGTTCCGTCAAGGATTAAATTTCCCAGTCAACCCACAATGTAACAATTATATAACATTAACGTATATAGCATTGATATAATAAGAAATAATAATAATATATTTGTGACATAATTGTGTTTGCTGTGTTTTAATGTCATTCCAAGTGAATTTAATACTCTGGATGATTTAATAATTATAATCGTTATTTGAGTTAAACATTACCTTAAATTTTTTTAAATATAAATTTAAATCGTAATGATTTTGAAACTGTCTTTTGAAAATATCGTACATTTTTTAAAAATTGTTAGTTTTTCGGAATTTAATAGGATTTATTTGTATTATTGCAGACACATATATATATATATATATATATATATATATATATATATATATGTATATGCATGTATACAACATTTCAGGGTAGACCTTAAAAAAAGTTTTAAAACTCATAAAATGTTTCAATGAAAATGCTTTCAGTAAACAGCTTTCTTTAAAATTTTAATAGATTACACTCCAGCTATATGTACACCATTATCTGATACATCAATATCCCACCTTCCCCATCCCCTACCCTTCAGCCTCAATATCCCGTCGAAATTAAAAAAAAATATTTAAAATGCTCGAGTGAGTCTGCCTATATGTTTAAAAGTTGTTGCTTTCTTAGAGCTCTGAATATTTTTAAAGGTAAAATATTTCGTCTGTAAATTATGGATAATATTCTACTTTTCAAAACACATCAGGGGTATTTAGTAATAATTTGTTTCTTGGATTTCTTTAATTTTTGTTGTTAATTTGTACTCAAAGAGAGGGAATGTTTGTTCAATATCCAGAATGCAAATTGTTTATAGCCATTGCAGAATTCACTTTACATTCAAAACCCTACTGTTATAATTTCAGTTAAAAATATTTGTACGTATTATATTATATATGAAATTATATATGAATTCAATACAAATAAACTGCTCGAGTCATTTACCGTGAACATGAATAATGCATCACCACTGTCATTGATTGGTGTGCGGCATTTAATTCAATAATTTGCAAAAGTTCACAAGTTTACGGTGCAAAATATTTTTTGCTTCATCGTGTTTGTTTACCTACATCAGAACAAACGAAGAAAGAAAGAAGCAAGAAATACGTAAGAGTTATAATCTGAAAGTAAACAATACGACAGTTCAAATAAACAGGGAAATTCGTCTACGGAAAGGAAGAGTTGAAAAGCATCGCTTACTGTTTTCAAATCAGTATCTAAACATTGAAATCATAACTTGACAAATTGCATGACACACTACTCGAAATCCACCCCGCTGGCGTATTACCTGCTTTTGACGAACCTAGAAACAACTTTCACCATTTTTAACCCCCGACGTGTCACACATATAGAATCCGTAGAATTCATCATCTTCGCTGCCTTCCGCAATATGGGACTGGGATTTCTTTCCAGTTTTTTTTTTTTTTTTTTTTTTTTTTTTTTTTTTTTTTTTTTTTTTTTTTTTTTTTTTTTTTTTTTTTTTTTTTTTTTTTTTTTTTTTTTTTTGTTTCGTGTAAAAAAAATGACCGCATTTCTTATTTTATTATTGCCTCTTTGAATTCCGAAATTCGTAAAGAAAACATTTAAAAAACGAGAAAAGTAAACATAATCACTATAAACGTAAGATGGCATATTTACTTACCTGGGCTTTTATACATTTTTTAAAAATCCTTTTTTCCTGTTTTCCTGTTTATCGCGAATAAACGTGTTTTCAATTACTTGAATTTATTTTTACACTTATAAATAAATTGTTCCTTACTTACTTTTTATGAATATGTCGAAACAAGAAAAAAAATTAAAACTTAATAAAAGTTGAAAGATTTAAATTGAATTTCGCAAATATTATAAAATTAAAGTTTACAATCAATCATCTTTAGCTTTGTGTAATTAATATAAGATTGATAATCATTTTTGTAATTAAATAAATAATATTTTGATTTGATCACTCGGTAAATTTTAATAACATGTTAATCGGTGAATTTATCGACAAGCCGAGTCAAATTAGGAACTAGGGTCCTTTTTCGATGAGAATCCTCATCATCTTCAGAACTGTAATTTATTATATATATAATTACCAATAATATTATATTAATATTTCGAACATTCAGTCAAATTACATTTAAATAAATACCTGTACTAATAACTGATAAGATAATCATTTTTGTTAAATTGAGGATTTTATAAGTTAAATGATTAAATTGTTAAAAAAAATGTTATTGCGCAAAGTTTCTTACATTCTAATTATTAAAAAAAAAAATGTTGAAATAACTTGTAATAAATAGAATGTAAAATTGTATATATAATTTCTCACGAGAGAAATTAAGTATGAACGGTTGAACTGCGTACAACTTACTCTGATCTTAACATTATTAATCTTGGATATCATTCATGTACATATATATACATACATATGTAAACATTATTACATTGAGCATACAAAACAGGTGATCACGTGCATATTTAAAATTGAAGTGATGTTAAGTATTGATGTATATAACTACATTTAACAGTTTGCTTGCGTTACGTTTTATTCAATTTCATGCACTTCTTTTAAACTGTGTAATTAATACAGTTCCTTGACAGTTTAAAGTCCAACTTTTGTAAAATCTTCCACTGGCATCCCTGTATACGCTCCGTGAAAACGAACTAAAAACGGTCGAGTTCAGAGGTGACTTATACGCACTTGAATATAAAAATGAGACATTATGCTCATGAGATTTCGCGTATAGCGTCCAATAAAATGGTATTTTTTACATATTTCTTTGTAGTAGCATTACAAATTACCTGCGTGCACTTGAAGCTGAAAAGCATAAATATGATAGTAGCAGTGCTATCAAATGGATGTAATTACGACAGAGAGTTCGTCGTAAATTTTTTAACACGGGAACGTGCATCCTTTCTGTTGTACCGGCGGTAAAATATCAAAGCGTACCCCCCTCCTGGTATTTAACCGAACGGTACCCGAAACTAACAAATTTAACAGTCGTATCGTAAAAGGTGCATTTTCCCGAAAGGAGTCACCCACCAAGTCGACCTCTCGTCCGAGGCGCGGTCCGTCCTCAAAAAAAAAAAAAAAAAGTAAAATAAAAAAAGGATTCTTTTTTACTCCCCCAATATCTTAGGAAAAAATGGTCAATAAAGCAATAACGTCATAATATTAGTTATGTATATGGTATCATTACGACCCTATTACTTTATTGGACAGTTTGCGAAAAAGAGTTTAGCACGCCCGAAAGAGAAGGCGAAATAAGAGGGAACGGAAATAAGAAGCACGGGATGCCCCTTTTGACAGAAAATTTATTTTATGACGACTCGGTCGATCTTTTTTAGCTTTTATCTTTTTTAGCCGGCTACTAAAAACGCGGCAAACATGACACTCCCTAATCCCGCGCTGACCGTTTTACGGCACGCATATCGCGAGATTCATAAAGGCTACGCGTATTTATTGCTTATAAGCGATTATACTTAAGGTTTTCGTTGATTTATCGAGATGTTCCGGCGGGCCTGGCCGTAAGCACTGTTAAATTTCTGAGGTTGACTTTTTTCGACAGACGAAAATTCCGCTCGAATACTCATGATTTGTGACTCATAAGTTTCGCGGCCGTAAACACGGTGATGCCTCTCGACTGCTTGCGCACATCTCAAGTACAGTGCGTAAAACCAGACATGTACCTATATAAGTTGCATCTGCATCGGGTTCGATGAACTTAATAAAAGTTCGGTTTTTATCCAGTTTACTATAGAGTTAAGGGTCATTCCTCGTTGAAGTTCAGTCGACGTAACTGTACATTTGATAAAAAATTTGAAATACGAACGTTTTTATTTCCTAAGTGCAAAACCCTGCATATACTGAGTTATTGTGACGTTTTGATAGTCAACTTCTTACAGATATTTCTTGTTCATTTCACAATTCGTTCTTCATTACAGATAAGCTGGCCGTGATTATTCCTGGTGTTTTACTAAACTAATCTGCCTATACATAGATGAGAAAAAGGATTCGAACATCCATTCTTTATGGTCACTCGATCTTTTTAAAATAACATACGTACATTTTCAAAACGATAGAATCATAAAATGCACTTTATAGATAAAAATATATAAACTTTTATGGATGAGCCTGATTTGAATTTATTCTTTCCTTTTCATTCAGGAAATCCACCTCAGCTTTGTTTACTGTATGATAAAAAAGCATTTCTTACAAGTTCATGGACTGTTAAGAAATGCTGCAAGTAGTTAATCTGAGATTAAGAAAGTCTTCATTCCAATGTATATATATATAGGCAGTGAACAGTAATGCTTCATGTATCCAAAAACTATATTTTTCTAAAAATCAATGGATTATGTCAAAGGATAAAAGCAGGAAGAAACGCGGCACATTTATTCTTCGAATAATTTTAATTATTTTCTTAATAACTCTTAAGTAACAAGTAATAATTGAAAAATTTCTCGTAACGTTTCCGCTGTACTGATGGGCTCTTTTCAAAATTTTTATTTTAATTACAATATGGCGGCATCTGAAGTGAAATTTTCAGAAATAATTATGAAATATATTTTAAAAAAAACTTATATACGGTTGATAAAAAATCACACCTATATCCTGTTACTAATTATTTACTGATATATATGTTTACTATGACTATTGCATGGAAAATAACTCCTGGGCCAAGTACATGCACTATGTAGTTATTAACACAATCATTCCACGATATTATAACAACAATACTCATTTATCGTGTGCGTACAATTTTTAATTTGGTAAATATATCAATTTTGACTTAAAAAAAATTTTTTTTAATTGAAACAGTGCTCGTTCCATTAGATGTCCATTAATAAATGAAAAATGTTAATAATTTTAGTAAAATATTTTCATTAATTTTGACGTTCTTTTGGAAATTTTTTTGTTTAAATTCGCGGCAATAATTATCGAAAATTTTACAACTAAACAACTAAATTTTTCGCAATTAAATTAACTATGAAATTAAATTTTTTGTTTTTTTTTTTACTCTGTGTAAATTTACGAAGATATAAATGATTTCCAACAATATATTACTTTATGAATTCGCTTTTATTGTATTATTAAATTAATATTTTTCTTTTATTATTTAAATTGTTAAATTTAACAGTTGTCAATTTAAATCTTCAATTTAAAACGGATTTAAAAAGTAATTAAAATCAGAATTTTCGGTTTCATTTCATCAAATAATATGATAGTAATTTATTACAGAATTATAAAGATTATCCATATTTTCAATTTTTATTGCTAAAATTATTTTAATTGTTATTTAAATATCAAACAAACTATCCCTGCATTATTTATATGTTATTAAAATCTTTCAATGTATCCTCTTTTTCACAGAAACACTGTTTTCTTCCATTTTAATCTGATTACATATGAATGTGATGATGATTTATATTTCCATTACCAATAGCATTATTACATATAGTCGACATCCACACTATAAGGAAACCATATGTTATATAACGAAGATGTCGTTATGTTTAAAAAAAACAATTATGTTTAAAAAAAATAAATTTAGTTTTAGTTACTTTATAGACGATATCAAAGTATACAGTAAATAATAGTGATAATGAACACTCTGACGAAGGGACAGTGTTACGGTTTTAAATGCCATAAATATTTATTATTATTTTTATATACGTACCACTGAATAAATACTTCAATGCTTTTAAATGAGTAAAATTAATTAAATAACGTGTAAAATTTATTCAATGAATCCAAAGAATTTCAATAATATTATCAAAACATAATTGCAGCTGTAATTTCGAAAAGTTTAAAATCTATTTAAACTTCCGTCACTACTACACGTTTGGGTAAATCTTCGGAAAGACTGCTTCACCTAAAAAAAATATTTTTAAAATGGTTTCCGACGTATTTTGGGTCGCTGATTACGAATCTGACAATAAAAATTGGCGGTCGAGTGTATCTTGGCCGCTATCTCGAAAAAATACTAAAAAA
>JAPYZR010001087.1:0-24072 GCA_030522945.1 Trichopria nigra
AATTTAGAACATTTTTATAAATTTGATCCGCCATATTGGATCCGCCATTTTGAATTTTGCAAATCTGACTTCGGATTCGTAATCAGCGACCTCGAAAACACCCGAGTAACAAGTTTCAAGCTATTCCGATGGAATTTTTGTCAACGCACTTTTGGCCAAAATAGTAAAATTGTCTTACACTGTCAAGGGGCTAATGATGTAAAAATAAGTAGTAAATTTATTGTCACTCGTGGAATGAACGATTCAAGTTGAAAGATTAAAATAATAATTTATTCGAAAACTTAAGCAAATGCCATTTAGTGACGTTTGATTTTGACCATTGATTCTTGACGTTTGATTAGTGACCATTGAAGTTCATTTTTTATATTTTACGCTGAAGCGAAAAGAGATTCCAAAAACTTGCAATATGCGATAACAAAATTTGATATCCGAATAAGGATATCCATACATCAAGTTGTAGTCCGAATTGATATACGTCATTTCTCCAATAATTTCAAAATACTGAAATATTATACTGTACAATTTCAGATTTATTAGTGCGCTATAGATTTCAGCTTTATCATAATTATACCTTATACTTATCTAATATATGTCAGCTGATATTGTAGTTTTTTTTTTTGAGAAAGAAGTTTATTTTCAATTTTGTAATCAACAATTATGTTAAATTTTACGACAATATTTTAGAGCATTAGTAAATCGAGTAAAGCTGCATAATTAAAATAATCTTTTTTCAAAAAGAACAACTGAATTAATAAAGAATGGGTATATTATTTGCTGTAATCAATTCATAATAGTTGTTTGTAACGGTTTACGTACAAAATTTTTAAATATCGTTCATCTGTTTCAAAAGCGATTGATTTAAATGAAAAATATTATTTCAGTTCAATCTCGGTAAATTCACTTTAACATCATATGCAGAGGAAGTTCTAAAGTTTTGTTGAAAAATTCAATGTTATATTTCTAGCAAACGATACATTTGAAATATTTCGGCCTCAGCTTGCAACGTTTCAAGCTCTACTTTCTAATTAATGATTTCCTACTCGAGGTGAAATGGTATTACGTACAGCATGCTCAACTCGTCCGATGTCGGTCAATTTAGTCCATTTTTTTTCACTGTACAACACAAATTTGCTCATTTATTAATTATTTCAAATTCAGTTCACTGTTATTATATATATTGTTAACTTTTTTTATAATTTAAAAAAATAATGTTTAGTTAATCGTATTACGATGCAAAATTTTCACATATAATAAATGCATGAATATCGTGGTTTATTATTTACATTAACAACATTTAATAACTTATTGTAGCCATTAGACATTATGTTTATTAGTCATAACAAAGTGTAATAAAATTGTTTTTTGTGAATTAAAAAATTTAAGTTAATGGCAGCTTGATCACAATGTGATATATCGTTGTAGGAAAATCAGTCGGTCTTCGGCGTCCCATAATTGACGTGTATTAAAATCCACCTAAAGCCAAAAATGAACGATTATTGCTGATTGGAGATCAAAGTATTACAACGATTTATGTTATAATTTTGTAATAGTAAAATAAAAAAAAGTATTATCAATATTTCAAATTTGAAATTAACTCAGTTGGTTTTCTTTTTTTAATTATGAACATTATTTTCATAACCATCATTTTATGAAAAACATACATTTTAATATCACGTGTATATTGCCAAATAAAAAAAAGAAAAAACAAAACAAAACAAAATACAAAATTTTGATTTTACTGGATACTATATATATTAGATCGCTATTTTTTATACGGGCATTGCGAATCAAAGGCGTGTCTGGAAAGATACCGATGTGCTACATTAATGCTGTCTTTTAATCAACTGGCACTAATACTAACAATAGTTATGCTACAAATATGCTGCAAAAGGGGTTGAACGCAGCACAAGCTGTTTGCTGGATATTTTGAAAAGACGTATACTGATATTAGACAAAGGCTTCCGAAGAATATTCAGTACTCTGCTGCGTTCGTGAAAATTCCTGTACGTGCTGATGGTATATCTTTAGAGTTATTTCAATTTGCAGCACATAACTTCGGCTTACTCGCGTAATTCCCTCATCTAAGGAATTTTAAAGGCGAAAGCGGCATGTAAGCTAGCAAGGCTAATCGATTCGGTTCGACAGTAATACGTAAGCTTTTCTCCAATAACTATTACCTAGATTTCATTTGAATTCTTTTTTATGAACTTTTTTTACATTCATTTTATATTTTATCTGATTCTTGCAAAGCTGCATTTAAGAAGCAGATCGGTTCATACAGCGAATTCTATACCGTTGGAATTTTTAAATTGCATCTCTTAAAAAAATTAATTAAATTCTTTATTTCTATTTGTTTCTGAGTGCTCATTTATTATTATTATTATTGTTATTCTTATGTGCTTATTTTTAGCAGTTTCTATTCTCTTTCGCATAAAAAAATGATTTAAATTATTTTCAGGGAACTATTAATATTTGGTTTAATTTATTGATAACATGCACTTTTTAAATATTTCGCAAGAATATATAGTTTCTTTTTTTGTAATTGTGTTAGCACCAACATAATAACATTTCTATCTATTGGGATTGTGCGTTTCACCACTTGTTTAGATTCTGTTTACATGTATATTTTACCCTTTCAAATTCGGTTTGTTATATTCTCCTGCTCTTCCTGTCAGCTATAAAGGCGTACTTCAGTTTGAGACCCTAGTCTCTATTTCTTTCCCCTTTTTATCTCTTAGTCAATTTCTTTGTCGTTATTTTTAGAAATGAAATCTTTCTTCCTTCCTGTTTTATTTTTGACTTTGGCCTTCTCGCTTTATTTACATTTCATTTATTTATACGCGTTCATTGCTTCCCGCAAAACGTATCAGCCTTCCGCATTTTTATTCGTAGAATTCACGCTTTTTCCTGGGGTTCCCAGAGCTTGGGGATTTCCTTTCGTACAATATAATTTTTCCATTTCTTTGACCAACTTTTTTATTTGCATACTCGTTGATCACTTTTTTTTTAGTAAAATTGTTTCTGGTGAATTGAACGATGACGTTGTTACATTTTATAAAATAAATACAATTCAGACATACAAATGTGCGCCTAAAAAATAAAACTCTCAGAAGAATCAATCGATCAGTGTCTTGCTTCTCTATTTTCTTTTTCGCTAAGGTAAATTCGAATTTATATTCACTCAATTTTATAGGTTTCTTTTTATTTCAGTCCTGGATCTTTTCTCATCTTTTTCGTAATAAACGAGCCCTACAGATAAGTCTTGTGACGAATATCGATGAAGGAATTTCCATACGTTTTGTATATTTTTCGTTTTATTCGATTGTTATATCATATTTCTAACTTCATCATTTTTATAAATCTCAGCATATATATATCGAATAAGAATAATGTAACAGAGAATGTCATAGAACTTTCTTTGATTTCAAAAAGTTCAAATCATTTTGTACATGTCCTTTCAAGACAAACAATTTTTGAGCGTTGTAAAGATTCATATTACAGTATTATGAGATGGATGAGAATCGTCACGATGAAAGCTCTCCCCTTGGACCGAGTTGAATAGTAACGAAGTGTACTCTCAGCGATACACTTATTCCTTTTGCGGTTTGGTATACGGACATTCGTGCAAGTTTCAGGGGAAGCAACATTCCTACAGTGAAAAAGGCACATTCTCGTATCACTTAATGCCATTTGAATACGCGTGAAAATACAGCGCCCTTTTATAACACCGAGACAAGTTTCAGTAAACTCGAGTACTAAAACCTTTAGAATGTATTTTCTTTCGCGCCTTATATACTCTGTATGGAACTCTCGACAATTATGCGCTTCATTTGGATTCGCATAATTGTAGCAAGAGTGAAATCATCGGCACATGTTAATCTTAAATGTAAATAAGAATTTACATATATAATAAGCAGTTATTTTTCTAAATTTAGTATAGCAAATGATCAAAGTTATATGAGATTATAATATAAACACTGAAGTTATATGACATTTTATATTAATTCTATGTTGTACCTAGCTATATATTAAAAAAAAAAATTTTTTTTGTTGGAAAAATTCGTTGCAACGTCGACTGAATTTTCAATGCATGCAACCGTTTCTTTCGTTACTCGATGTTATTCACGACTGAAAAAATTCCGGCTACATCCGGCAACATAATTTGCACATTTTAGCATAATGTTAAAGGAGAAGAAGTCTTTGAATATAGATATACTAAATGTGTGTAAAGTTGAACTGTTTTATTTTCGAGGATGTTGTATAACTATTCATTTTCGACTTGGATGTCGTCGGAGATGTCGGCGAACGACTGCTGCATGCCTAACGGACTCGTATCGTGTGTTTGTTTGTATTGTACGTGTTTGTTTGCATGAATTTGTATAATTAATCAACGCTATTCTGTCAAGAGTTGTTTCGCCGATAGGCGAATGCCACCGTTGTTAATTAATTCAGTTAATTGCGGTATGTACACCAAGTCTCCCCACAATAGAAGACAATAGGAGCGACGATAGCAATGTGCTGTAAAACGTCATTACTGATTTGCCAAGAGCGATCATGTTTCTCCATTCAATGTATATTTAAAATATTAAAACGCGAGGCTCGCTAATCAGTTGATATCGGGTAGAATATAATGGAACGATTTTGATAAATATATCGCCGACATGAGGTAAATAATAATTACATTTCCTTCTTGCGTGAATCAAATTATTATTTAACTAATAACGACCTTCATCAATGTCCCAATAAACTTTTCCTATAAGGCTTGAAATCTAATGAATTGTGCTTCCTCAGTGTGTGAAACAAACGAATATGTGTACTGTAAATATTAATGCGTATATAATTAACACTTATGAATATAAGTGCGACAATAATTGCAGGACATTAATCGAAAAACTGAAGTTACGTTTACGACATAAAGTTGCGTCAAGCGCGCCTTGCCATTAGTCTTTGCAATTTTTTAACAGGATTTATAGGAACGAGTCAACTTTGCCCATTCAGTTTTTCCCGACTGCGATTTTTTTGCGAGCGACGCGACGCGACTCTCGGATTTTAGTTCGGAAAATTACGCGAGTGAACGGAATAAAAAAAAAAATAATAGCGAAAATTGTTTAAAGTTCAGAACAAAGCTTTCTAGGTAGTACATTATTGGTACAGTAACAAAGCATAATTTTCACAGTCATGCCGACGGATCGTCGATGGCATCAGAATCTCGAACCAAACTGACGAATAAAACAGTCCGTGTAATATAATTCGATATCCAATACGTCCGGGAGTTTGCTTTCAAAGATTGTATTGGAAATCTGCAGTCTCGAGCCAATTTCATTAATGACGAAATATGTAAAAATATAAGCATTAAAACTCGAGATAATTTATATAAAACAAAGTATGTATTTTTCATGCTTTTCATTTTACATGCTATGTATTTTGTAAATTTGTTTTTTGTTTGTTTTATAGCATGATTTGTCAAATCTCGCTAGTACAGCTCATGCGAGACAAATACTGGTACTGAAATATTGTAGGAGTTGACAAATCTCCTATAGTGCATGATGCATACCGCATATTGTCTGTAATAAAAGGGCAAAAGTGGTGAATTTTCACGTCAGTAGAGCGGGATTAAAATATATTGCATTTTAAATCTCTGATGAAGCAGCGGGAGTAGAAATTCATTTGTACGCAGGTAGCAATATGCTAGCTTATGACGTCGTTCCCGCGAAAAATTGAAATTTAGTGCTGGCTTTCAAATAAAGTAAATTCCGAATAACGAAAGAAGGTGTATTGTAAAGTAAATAAAAGGAAACTTATTTAATAAGATAATGAATTACTGTGCGTTTACTAATTTCTTGGTGCTTTTATCTGTTTTTAATGCGATTATGAAGTCTTGCACGTTTGTATATTAATCGAGAAGTCTTACTTGAAAACATCTTATATAAATCATGTCGAAAGTATATACAACATTGGGTGATTAAACTGATAGTACATTGTGAATTAGGATATTGTAATATTTATAAGTTCTTAGTATATAAGTAATGTCATTCAATCAACTCTAGTTTTGCGGTCGCGAGGGGAAAATCTCGTCATTTTTGTACAAAATAAGATTCAGGGCGCATGACAAACACCACATTACACGGTAATTCCCCATACCCAATTTCCGTAACGACCAACTTTCAACTGGATAGTTGAAATGTCTCAAGAAAATTGCTGGTAACGGAAGCCGTCAATTTTCCTTGCTGGTGCAGCGCTCTCTACATCTCCTTTCGCATTATAGTGAACACGAGTCTCAAGAGAAATCTTAAGTCCCTCGTTATCTCCTCAATTATATCATTCGCTCGCATGGGCGCGACACTCTTTACCCCGTACAAGTCCGAGGCTATCCAATTTCGCGCACATTGTCCCGTTCGGCACGTAAGTTGCGATAATTGGTTTAAGCAGTGCGAAGAATGACGAAGGCTCGGACAATTTTTTGGGTCTTCAAAATCCTCGCGCGTCAGTTCGCGCGATTTAATCAGATATGGCTGATAGATTCGTGCGGTTGCACCGCAGCATAGTGGCGGATCCGCGTGTACCAATGCTTTGCGTCGGGGACTGCATTTCCGGTCGGCTCCGGAAGTGCCTCCAATGGAAACGGGAATAGATAATGGATGAGAGCGCGGGGACGTTGTGAGATAGACGACCTGGGATAGAGAATAAAGTGAAACCTGGAAAGGGCGTTTCGACGCCATCGCCATCGACACTACTGCCGCCTCCGGCACCGCGCCACTATAACGCATCGTGGAAAAAAGGAGGATGGAATTTCAAATTTTCCCGCCGTATTATCGATTTTCAGCCTGGGCTGGATTGACGCGCGCATTTATATGCTAGACACATTATGGCACGGCTACTTTACCTATAATGTATTTGTACTTGTTCGTGTACGAGACGAATGCGCGAACGCTGCAGTACGTTATGGCTTTGTAGAAAAAAGTGAAGTCTACCTATAGTGCATAGCAAAGCAGCAGAGATGTGAAAAATTGTTCCTGAAAATATTCAACAATTTCAAGTTTTTAAATAACACCACAAATCCTAGTTTATGCTTATCTATCAAATCTTATCTGCACTGTCAATTTGTTTTTCGAATCTTAAGGGGGTTCTAAAGTAGAACTTTTACCGACACTTTTTGTCGAAACTCATTTTCAATAGAACTCCTCCATTTCACAGTACCAGAGCCCGATTAAAAAAAAAAAAAAAGTTATTTATTTATATTAAATTTTGCAGTTTCGCTGTTTACCAATCCAAGCGAATAGTGCAGCCACAGCCAACGCGAGATCGCTTTTCAACGCAATACTGCAGTTATAGGGAGATATCGCGAAAAAACATTTTGGTACTGTGATTCTTCGAGGATGCAAAACATACCGGACTTTATTTGAATCGGGTTCGAGCAGGAAAAAACCGATACTTTTCGGAATAAATTCGGCCCGTATTTCGTATTTGTGGTTCTGTTCCGTGGGGTGAAACAGATGAATGGTACGACTTGATTGTGTCAGAGTATGTGTGTGAGCGCGTATATATGTATGTATGCTTGCGTTCAGTGGTACTTATCAATTGGGCAATAAAGAAGGAGTCTCGGAGATCCCAATCACTTTGGAATCCCCTTAAGTAAATACGTTCTCAATTTTGTCTTCGCTCAATTATAATCTCTTCGGAGGGATAGAACTTTCTGATGGTGCTCTAACCAACAATGTTACATAACGTCAGGATGGTGCTTATGTTTTTGAGATGGACTAGGTGTTAATAGTTTCAGAAAAATAACCATGAATTGAACCTAATACATTTGTAACTTAAATCCGATGTACAAGAAATATTCAGTCATCAAAAGATATAAAAGTTGATGTTGAAGCTGAAGATACGAGTTTGACAGAAACCAAATATCGAAATCAAAACATTTATCATGTATTTACAGAACTGTTTTAATTTCAAATATTTGATGATAACATTTATACAATTGTCACTTGTTGATGTTATAAACAAGTGACAATTGTATAATGTTATAAATGTTATAAATGGCGGTCTTTATATATATATAAATGTTATATACCTCCGGCTTTGTAGATGCAAAACTGTTACTTATCTTGTTAAAATATGGTTATGATATATATATATAACCATTGTTAGATCTAAAGCCATAAATTATATTATGCATATGATTTAGTAGAATGGATTTATCAAAATTCAAATTATTCTGACCATATTTATTACGTAATTGCAAAGTAAGACACTTGTGATTAAGGCAGCGATTAAACTTATGTTAAATACGAATTGATCATGAACGTATATATCAACGAAGACTATATACGGCCCTACATTACCTGTGATACAAATAAATGCTTTGACCAATCAAATGTAAGCGTTTAAGCCGTTATTTTATCGCAATTCGACACACAGTCTTCCATAGAATTTCTTTACGTTTATTCAAAAAAGATGTTTAGAAATTTACTGTGAAGCAGATGTATTAAACGTTGAAGTCATTAGGAAATTTCTTTAAATGACGCTTAGTCCTCATAAAACACTACTAAACAAAATATATACACACACATATATATATATATATATATATATATATGTATATAAAAGGCATTCCATACTAAATAGAAGGGTACGGTAAAAAAGATTTTACGATTGAATCAAAAAATGTAATAAATTCATAAAATTATACTAAAAAATAATTCTACATAATTAGGCCACGTTAAATTCTCTACCAGGGTAAGAAAAACTAAATAATTATACATTTTTTATAGCGAATAAACAGAAAAGTTGAAAGAGCGTATCTATATTTCTTTTTAAACTTGACGTGATGAAAACATATACTTTGTCATTGAATTCACTCCATTAATACTTCTAAAACAGCTATGATCTTTCATGCAAATTTAGTTGCAAGTTGCGTGAGTAATAAAAACTCCAATATCCTTTAACCTCTGTAAGCTTTAATCCTTATTCTGTGGGCCAAACATGCAAGTAATGGAGGATTGCCATTTAGAGAACATAGAAAGCCCATTTCGTCGGTCTCTACTTATGTGATCGTATTATGTACTTTGGTATTCTAGAAGCCTATAAGGACACACAGGCGGCCTATTTATGCATGTAATAAATATTAGACAAGTGACGGGCAGAAAGCCGATAATTTATTACCGGTCGTAAGCAAGTTCAGCAAGTTTTAACGAAACTAATTTGTTGAGGGAATTAATCCGTTATACCGACGTTGGAGGCAATCTGTCCGGAGGAACTCTTGAAACTTTTAATGCGTCGAGCTCGTGCATTATGTTTTTCGCCGTATGTATAACTTACGACGATTTTTATTTCCTGTATGATTAAATTCAATCTTCCTGAAAAACTTTTAAGTATCGGTGTTTTATCTTGAGGCAAATTTTAAATTTTCTATAAATTTTGCGTCGTGCAGGTTCGGCGTGATCTTATTCGCTCGATTATTCTAAGAGTATACATGTATATGTATATATATGTATATGTGCTTGGAAATAGAATGTTTGGCCTACAGCGGTCCTTTGAGCACGCAGCAAAAGTCTATTTTCAAATTTCTCACACAATCGCGTTATCTGGGTATACCGAGTTACGTGCGGTGGAAAAGCGTCTTTCACAAAAATTGCAATTTTTCTATTTTCAAAGAACATTTTCTCTGCAACCGAATAACAATTTTTACGTGGGCAATAAAAACATAAATTTATGTAATGAATTCATCCTATTTGATAAAAAGAAAGGAATGTTAAATCGCGTTCGATTTGAAGTTTACGTTAAAAAACTAACTGCATTGTCTGCGGTAGAAGCTTCATATAGGATATTTTTCAGGTTTCTTATACAGCCCCATAAATGTCAACTTGTGGCATATTATTATTGTACGTAACTACCAAAACATTATAATAGTTTACATACAATATTACCAGCAACTTCACATTTATATAAGTTAAATGAATTTAAAGATGGTTGGCGCATCATTTATGGTCGTGTGTTGTGTTCCTTTCGTCAAAGTAGTTTCAAGTTTTTAAAAAAGATACAAAACTAAATTGTAAACTTAGATGTACGATTCTAGCAAATATACATTTTTATATTATGAACTCATTATACGACGAATTCAATTTATTTTGCATCAGACGAACCTGATTTTTTTTTTATCATAAATATGTCACAAAGATACTATAGGTACTGGGTGTTGGTTTTTAACGAAAGTTGTCTTATAAAATACAAGCTTCTTGGATAGTTGACTCTGCTTTTTGTAAGTCCTGCTGAAAAAGGAAAGTATAAAAAATACTAGAACAGTAGTCCCATTACTGTTAAATATGAAATATTAAATTTTTACCATTTCTCATTTTACATATAGAAGCAATATCATTTATTTAACGTTTTAGTGATTTCCACCATGTGAACATATTTTTTATTTTCAAAGATTCATCGAAATAAATATGTATCGATAAACCAGTGAAAAAAATGTTGTCTGTTGCGAGGATTTCGTACATTTCTCACCTAGATGCATTGGACCCGAATGCTTTAATTAAATCGATTTTATCAATATCCCAATTAATTAATTTTAATTCAATAGTCCATGCTAGTGAAACGCATTTAACGCATTTATTATAATATATCCTATCTGTAGTCACTTTTCCAGATTATAAATTAAAGCGAGAGATTTGTGTCAATTATGCCGGTATATATATTTCATTTTCTGATTAAAACCTTATGAATGTCTGATGTAAATTTGACTTCGTTATTAACATAATTATTCACGTATTATTAAGAAATTACGATGTAGAAATAGTGAGAATAGTTTTGTACAAGTGATTGTCTGATTCTCATTCATATGTAAAAAATAATGTAACATGTGCGTATACCTTCAACATTAACCAAAGAAAGTAAAATAGATTTTGCAAAAAAATGCATCTTATTCGGATTCAAATGGAACAGAATTTATTTTTTAAAGTTTTTTTTTTTATATACAACCTACTGCGCACACGATAAATATATCAAGGAATAATACAGTGTCGAAATCATAAAAATTTAAAGCACTCACTGGGTGCGTCAAATGTAAGCGACAGATTCCAAGACACGTTTGATTTCTTAGAATTTTTATTATTTACTCGATCCTCCCCGTCTTTTGAATCTTATAAACAATTTAGGTGTGCTCTCTTCGCGCGCTTGGTCGCTTCACTAGCTCGTGCTCCTAAACAAGAAAGTGAAGCAATCTCAAGAGAGTTAGCTTATATACACTCACACAACATTATATACAACAAAACAACACTACTAAATTATGTCAGAATTAGATGCCATTGCGTATAAAGACACGAGAAATTAACTTTCGAGACATCAAAATAAAACAGTAGTTCAAAATGATCTCAGAATGTGCTCTAAAAGAGGTCATATAGACCTCATAATGACATCGTGATCAAGAAAATCTCAGAAAGTGGGACATCTGACCTCTTTTAGAGCACATTCTGAGATAATCCTGAGCTACTTTTTATTTTGCTGTCTTGGTTTCAATCCAATCATCACATATATGATCGTGGAGCACCTCAAATAATATATTCTAAAAATCTACAAAATTAATTTATAATTTTATTTTAAAGATTAATTTCGGATGTGATTATATTTTCACATTTTTCACGGAACTTGCTGATTAGTTTTCAGAAAACTTTGCTATTATTCTATCTAATGTCCTATTTTGAAATATTCAGCCATTTAGATAAAAAATATACATGACTGATGTTATTTTAAAAGGGTCGTTAAACCAATCATCTTTTTAAATGTGATATATATATATATATATCTCGAATTATAGAATTATGATCGAAGTTGAGTATACTGTTCCAGCAACTCCCGCCGATTAAAATTATGAACATATTTTTATTAGCATCGTCCATACATAATTCGCTTTCACAACTCTTTGAAAGGTCGTCGTCACTTTCAGCAGGGCGTTTGATCACGATCACAAAGGTTCGTACCTTCAATCCAATATCGCTCGCATAACGGCGGAATAAAAGACGAGGAAATTTAATTTCATTCATTATTGGCCGGGCCGTAGTGGCGATAGCGTCACTTGAAATTTGCTCTTTGTTGAATTCAGTAAATTGTCCAATTGTAACTGAAGAAATGCACGCGAATAGTGTGCTAGTCGCAGATATAGAGCGTTACGGCGGGTACCGTGTGAAACTTGTGCTATTTGCGGTAACGCCTGTTTAACGTCGCGCTGCTGCCCATTCAGCCAACTACGCGCGTAGTAATTTCAGTGTGTCATGTCTGTTTAAGACCAATCAACCTCTCGCGCCGTTGATGTGTTAAACTAGAATATTTCCGGCGTCTGTCGTTCGGCAAGTGTACCCGAGTGACGACGTGCAACATAAATCTACGTCTTTTCCCCGAAGTGCCTCGAACATGCGTTTATTCATTCGCAAAATGATTGCACTCTCTGTATGTTTGAAAAATCAGTTTATTACCGCATACGTTTGAATACAGGAGCTTTTACTCATATCAAATTCTGTTTGTTTGGTGATTTTAAAGTTGCTGGTTTATTGGCTCGCGCTCAAGAACTCGATGAATTTGTTCCGTATCATCCCGCAGCGTGTAGACCCATACGGTTGTTGGAAATTTGTTTTTGATTACCTTCGTGTAATGAATGAAATCATTAAACATCATTTTGACGTTTTCATTGCTCTCTCTCTCTCTCTCTCTCTCTCTCTCTCACTTTCTCTATCTCTATGTTATTAAATTTTACAGTGTTCTTTGAATCTCCCAGTATATATAGATATACAATAATTAAAAAAGAGTTTACATTGAAAATAACTTTATGAAATGGGTCGTCTTGGCAAGTCAATGGCTTTCAAACATTTTGACGTCTTTTTTACAGTACGTGTTTGTTGGGGGAGTTGCAATAGAATCTAACTTAAGTCGTCGACTTTTTTACTTTCTTTATACCCAATAAACAATGTTTTGAATATTTGGCATTTTTGTCAATTTCAGATATTCTGCCATTCTTATACGTAAATAACAGTTCAAAAACGATATTTTTAACAAATATAGAATTAGGATCAAATGTTAATTTCGAAACACTTTTTTGTCCAATCAAAACGTCATTCTCGTTATAGATATCGATATCAGTAAGCTTTCGACATGACCAGATGCATAATTTAAGGTAAAAAAATGTACCAGGTATCGGATACAACGACATGAAAATTTCGTCATACACACACACACACACACAAAACGTAATCTCTATATATATAATGGCATTTTACTAAAAAGCATCGAAAGGGTGCTAATGCATTTCTATTTACATATCATTTTTATAATTCGTTACTTTATCGACAGTTGACGGGTCGGTTTTCACGATTCATCGAATGCGGGTAATTGAGATTTATCTAAGTTGCATGCACGAATGCACTTGTGAACTTTAAAATTGCATTGAACTACTAATTCGCCTGTTGAATTTTTATTGATAACTGGATGAGTATATCATTAGAAAACGGTCAAACTCAACATTGATTTATTTCATTTAATGGCCTAATGAAAGTCTAATTTCGGCCTTGTATAATGCGATACTTTTCATCATTCTTTGTCAATTTAAATGGATTGCTCGTAATTATGCAATTAATTCATGCACTTTCATTTTGGTCATTTATCAAGGCCCATTATTCCGATTTATATTCGCGTATTCTGAAAATTAGACAATTAATAACAAATTGAAATCGTAAAGCAATATTTCAGTCTGCTGCATTTTTCGTATTTTTGGCTTTTCCTCCGCTGCATATTCATAATACATTCTTCAACATTACGATCATTTTAACGACTTCTTGTCTACTCTTATTTGAAGAGCCGTAAATTGTTACATGGTTTTGAAAGCGATTAGTGGATTTCCTCTTTATTTGCATACGCACATTTTATAGTATGTACTTTTGTGAATAATAAAAATGCAGTTGTTATATATATAGAAAATGAATATCTTTCTCTGACCGTGCACGAAGTTAGATTTTAGCACAATCAAAAAAGAGTGATTGACATCATTTATTTGCACTGCTGACGAGATGATGTCACTAGTTCAAGGTCATTTGGTGTTTTCAAAGTTTACATAATTATAAGCAGAAGATTATAAGTTAATGTTTTTAGATAAGCATTTCAACTGTTATATTTTGGGACCTCACATTTCCTGATATGGAGGGAAAATATAAAACATCAGTACATTTCAAACGTAATTTTAGAAAATCTGTAAATTTATGAAATATTTCCCGATGTGCCCCACTGGCTACAAACATGTCGTTACGAGTTTAGAGTTTTATATGCTTCGTCTTTTCCCCAGCGTCAGCCGATACTTATTCGCCATCAACAACTTCACGAGTTATTTCAATTTTACAATTTCTCCAAATGTCCTAAAGTAAAAGAAATAAAAAAATGATTATTTTTAAAATTGTGCCTGGTTATTAAAGCGTGGCATCATTTTAATTTATCATTTTTCCTACAAGTTGCTTGAATGAAATCAATCCCAGGTTAACGACACCATAAAAAAAAAAAAAAAACAAAATTAATAGATCACATGAATCGTGGCTAAAGGAAATTTTCAATTTCACTATTCTGTTAATATAATAGTAGAACCATTGTTTACATGTCCTGAAATAAATTTTTATGTTTAGATTCAAATATATATTCATTGATCTGAATAATTTTCTTCTATACAGTTTGAACCATATTAAGATGGAATTCAAAATCTGATTCTAATAAGTTTCTTCGCCAATCTATTTTTTACTCTGATAGCAATAAATGGGAATTCGACGAAAGTAATGTAAACTCAATTGTTTTAAAAACATATTTTTAAAATTCTTGTAGCATAGGATTTGCATTTATCGATCCATTTACATTTTCTAATAGTTTAATAAAATTTCCTTACGTGTATATTTTAAACAAATATACACGACCAAATATTGAGAAATTGATTTATTTTATTAATTTTCTTCATTTAGACAGTGCATATAATTAATTAAAAACTTTACTAAATATAATATTTTACATACCAGGAACTACATATAAATGATAACAGCATTAACTAAACTTATACATTAATACAGCATTATTTTAAATTGTAACAAATCTATAGGCGCTTTTCTTTTTCAGAAAATTGTCAAACCTGAATGAGGTTCAAAAATAAAAAATAAAAGTTATTATATTTATATTTATAGATTGCAATGCCATTCAGGTGTATCTAAAAAAATTCTAGTTCGAGATATTTTGGATGATTTTTTATTTAAACTATGACCTGATTATGTTAGGTACAGTGAGATAAGGAATGGGCTTCGTTCATCTTTTGATTGAGAAGAATCAATAAGTATAAATTTGTCTCCCATTTTGATAATCTTCATTTCATGATTTCTTATATGTTGCAGTTCTCGCAGGTATCAACAGATGAAAAGTCATAAAATTAATATAAAAGATGGTAGACAGTTTTTCTTTTCAATTCTATAGGATCAAAAGACGTATATAAACTACGCATTTCCTTCGTATGTTTTGGGGCTTTCGTCTATTCAAATGTAGTTAGATCTGTATAGCTTTTTTTTTGTATCTTCTCGACACACACACACACATATATATATATCCGAGTTAGGATTTTTTTTTCATTTTTGTACCATGTCTCGTCATTTTCCTCCGTATTTATTACGCTCATGTTTCACAAAAACATGCACGTTCATTTTATCTTAACTTGAGGAGTGCGAAACCTATCCCGAATATAATAATATGCAATGAAAAATGGTAGATAACTTATTTTATATGTTGTTTTTGTCAATTTTTCTTATCATTCTGCAAATTCTGTATTCCACGGAACAAATCAGATTATGCATACGAATGTTTTGAGTATTCATGAGATAAATATTCAATTTCTCGAGTTTACTTGGCGCAAATAAATCCAAATGAAATTAATAGCCCAATGAACAAAGTTATACAAACCGAACTTTGTATATGTAAATCTCTGCTCGCCTTTAACAATCTGTTGGCAACATCCATCTTGAGAACTAAAGGTTGATCGCGATACGATTGGGGCACATGCGGCGATTTGCTCCGCGTAAAGCAAGGCCAAATGGATTTCGTTGGTACAGTCGTGTGCTACGATAAACAATAACGTGAGGCATCGATGTTTAGTAGCGGTAATAAATTTCTCGCACAGCTCATCTGAAGACCTTAATCCTTATCTTGACGGAAAGATCTGTTGCTACGGGATTTATTATCGTGGAACATTGCCAAACGCTTCCAGAGACGACCAGAACGACTGCCGGGTTCGTCGTCAGTATGCCAAGAAATCAACTTTTCGGGCTATCGTCTCCTAGTGTTGCACGGGAAATATAAATAAATTGAAATGGGAGGTAAATCTTGTAAGGCACCTATTTGCGGTTTTGTGAGTTGAGGGGAAATACATTCGCTTTTCTATAAGTCGTCGACTTACAATCATATCGTCGCCGAGTCAAAGTTCGAACGTGCAACATCTTTGAAGAGAGGTTGGAAAATCCCTTTTCACAAAAATGTCAGTTGCTATTGTGAACTGTTGACGCTCCGAGGAAGTATGTTAAAATATTGTATCGATGAGCTATCGACAGTTGAAGTTATTTTTGGAAATACAATAGGCAAAAAGCGTAGAAAAATATCATGTATATAAAAATATATGCGTTGTAAAAATAAAAGCTTAAAATGATTACGTCTTAAAATCGTCAATTACATTGCATAAGTCGGTCCTTGTGTAAGAGGGCTTGTTTACATTACACCTTAATTTCAGTCAATTTTCTTGCTTAATTCAAGATTTCAGTCGCATTTTATGTATATGTATATATCACGCTTTAAAATAATATTTTGCGAGGGTTGGTTTGCTGGAATGAAAGTGCTTTCTCACCCGCAAACTCCACTCTCTTTATAAGTGGCGTAATACGGTTCCAGTTTATAAGCATATATGAACGTCGTAAAATCCTGCTAATCAAATTATAATATAGACTCGTGGAAACAGGGCATGAAAATATCTCTGACTGTGCATATATATAGGTCATATTTTATTTTCCTGTAGCTTCGAATGAAGTGGTCCACCTATATTTAATATTTTAAAATGGTTTAAAGATAATCAAAAATTAATTTGTTAATAACTTCATTCTTTTAAATTAAATAAGTTCTGGCAGGTTGTTTTCTGTGGATTATAGGTAAAAATACTTCGAGCAATAGATCGTTTTTAATTTCTTGTTTTAATTTCGAATTAATTCAGATTATGGCAATTAAAACATTACATGGTGCGTCAATGGAATTGATTATGTAAAAAATTACAACGTATTGAAAACAACCTCATTCATTTGAATTCAAATTAATATTTAGCTTGTGAAGAACAAGGTATTTTTTCATAAAGTATAAAAAATATGATCTTTTTGTGCTAGAAAAATAATTATAGTGGCTTGATTGTATGTAATAAAAATTTCAGACTTTAAACAAAATAGAACTTAACAACTTTTGAAGTAAAATGGAACATAAGGTATAAATAGTAAAGCAAGAATCACGTTGGAAATAACTTTCATTGTGTTTAAGAGCTGTTCAGAATTTGTATTGTTTAATAAGGCCTGCAATTCACTGGTGCTAACCTAAAGTAAAGAATGTAGTGGGCTGGAATAGTCTGGCATTTCATTTTCTTCCCGTTGGTTGGCAGAAATACTTCATTGTGCACAACTTGTGGCGAACGACGTAGTAAAGTTGGGGCGTATTTAATTTTAACTTGAAAAATGTTTTCCATTTTTCGACTTACTTTAAAAATATTTATAATAAAATTTATTTTATAATTTATTCAATTAAATTTACCAGCCGTTTATACTTTCATAAACTATGATTTTTAGTATTTTCTATGACAATTAATCTATATTAACATGTCTATTCTAGAAATAAAAGGTTTTTCTCATCTCTAGAAATTTACATGAAGCATTTATGTTTTCTTTTATTTTCTTCATATATATTTCTTTCACTATATTTTAATCGTGCCTTTATAGTCAACCTTATCATTACTACAATGATGATCGAATTTACGATATTCCGTGGAATACATGTATAAATCTATTATATATCTTGTATATACTACGAATTCAGAGGAATCGCTTCGTAATGTCGCTTTGAACAAGCGTTTCATGGATTTGTCTAGATTAATTATACCGTTCCCGAGGGCCTTTCGAATTGAGACAAATAGGTTAGGACGGAGAACGGGAATTTCGTCATGCATCGAGGACTGGACCAGAGAATACCCATCCTCACTCCCTTTCTATCTTTTTCCATCTCTCCCAAGATAGAGGACAGAAACGAACCATGTCAAGGGACCGATAATTCCTTCGGGCCTTCGCATGAAGTTTATGCTGCTAAAAAATACCTACAGAATTCGATATAGCAAAAACTTTCTATTGTAGTCGCATTGAGAATATATTAAAGCATCATCAATAAACCATGTGACATATGATAGGTGCATTAGCACCGAGAGAAAGTATAATTCGAAATATGAATTCGCATTATCATTATAGTTTAATTTGGTTTCAAACGTTGGAGTTAAACAAAAACTCAGGTTTCATTACTTTGAAAAATATGGATAGAATTAGCAAAAAGATAATATATTACATTGGCAAACAAATGTTATGAAAATATGTATTTAAACTATACGAACATTTTATTGTAATATAACGTATAATTTTATTGTAATTACAAGTGTATTTACCGTGTAGATATCGTCGACGTGCGGCGTTCCGTTTAAAATGGAAATTGTGAGACTAAATTACCAACGTTACAATGCAAGCTTTCACTCATTACGGTATTCAATTTTTTGGCTACTTTCACAGTCAAATTGCATAAAATACGATATTACAGCAATAAACAGGTATAATACTAGTAATAGAATGATATACAACTTATTTTATCACACAATACAATACAATGCAAGATAAATGAAACAAGTTTGGCAGTGCATGTGTATTATTCATGGAATGAGGGCTAGGGGGAGGGTGACGAAGGTAAACCATATATATATATATATTCAAGGTGTGGAATTATTTGTGCAAATTGTGTGTGTGTGCACATGTGTGTATTCAAGTTTGCAAGTTATCGCCGCGTTTCGAGTATCTTGTATATTTAATTATTCAACATTACGAAAAGCTCGTTCTAAATCCCCTAAAGGCTGTCGAAATCGTAAATACGACGAAAACTGTTTCTATAGCACCGGTAAATTTTACAGAATATATAATGTTTGTTTGCTAGTATGGTATGTAGAATAGCGGAATGCATTTCTGAAAGGAGAGGTTGTCGGCCGAAATCTATCATCTATTACTTGCACAGTAGTTACCGTCCTGTTTTGGTTGGACAGTAGGGAATTTGATTACGTCGTTTTTCACCAGCAATTTTGCAATGCCTTGCAAACTGGGAATTGCCTCGAGTAATTTACAATTTGTATCTTCTCGCATAAATTGTAGCTTAATTACGCACTCATTGTTTCCACCCTAGATATCGGTGCTTATAAATTATGATCATTATTGATGGGCTTCAGAACTGGCTATTTTTATAGTACTAAAATCTAATAATACCTGTTACCTTCTTTGTTTATTATAGCATATTTAAAATACCTATTGTGGTTATTTATTTTATTTCTATATTTGTTTAATTATTTATCTGGAAATTATTCAAAAACAACGTAAATAATAATAATGCAAAAAATATATTTAATATACAGGAGAAATAAATTATAATTAAATTATTTACCGAACTCCCCCCGATTAGGATATATAAGTGATAACAAAGTAATGTAGTTCGTTGTTTTAGTAAAAAAAACGTAATCTGGTATCTCGTACATGCACCATTAAACTTTCAACATATTTGTATAGCATTGCGACGGGTCACTGCACAGCGGTGTCCCACAGTTTTATGAAGTTTCTATCATTTACGTACATCATGTAAAATTTTAAAACTTTTATCATAATGCGTATATAGTAAGAATAGAATACTACAGTATAGTATTGTCGAGTTTATTATTTGCGTAACGTGGTGCCATGTGCCTTCATATCGAGAATTTTACTTTGTCCTGTGTAGCAGAGGAGGCTGACGATCGCATAATATGCGTCACGCATAACTCCTATCTTGCGGAAATTTGAGGTTTCTTGCTAAAATACGCACAATTCTCTTGGGAGGAGAACGTAACATGGATTAGTCAAAATAAAAGTATAATTGATATGACAAAAGTATACGGGTTACACAGATGTGTGGGGGTAGTGGTATACATATACTATTACACTGAGGCAAGAAGCGGATTAATACATTTTCTGGTCATTTACCCTTCAAAATTTCTCATAGGGAGATATAGCTTTTAGCAAAATAATATAAACTTTGACGAAGTTCATATCATGATTTTGTTTTCACATCTCAATGTAGATGTTAATGAGTACATTAAGGTTGGATCAACCTCAGGCTGACATTTCCAGCAGAACAGTAATTAATCGCAGGAATACGCTTCTTGTTTGAAATAAAACCATTTTTAGGCATTTATTAAATTGATTAAGAGCAAACCGTGACGCATAAAACAGCAAAATGAGTCTTCATCAGATTTTTCATTTCGGTTACGTAATGAGTGAAGGAAGATGAAACGTTGCCGTAGAAGTGACCGACATCAGTTTCAACTGACGTAAACCAGCGAGTCGTTCAGTCATGCAATTTCAGCGTCGCATTCTCATACTCTCTCGTTTGCGCGCTTTAACACGAATGCGATGAAATGAAACAGTGTCCAGTGTCAATTCGGCGGAACTGTTTGTCTACTGGAATTGATGACGGATGCAGATATGCTCACCTGGATTTCCAACGTCGAGAGAGGTGTTACGAAAACCTTATTTCCATCAATTCTGCAAATTTCATTCAATTTGCATTTATGTTGCTACATGTAAGGCCAATTGATTTGTCGAACGGGGGTCTGGTGCTGTCAAAAAAAAAAAAAAAAAAAAAAAAAAAAAAGAAAAAAAAAAAAAAAAAAAAAAAAAAAAAAAAAAAAAAAAAATAAGAAAAATACTTAATAGTCCCTTCCAATGCTTTTTATAACACACTCGGGCAAGTTGTATTCAAGAAGATTCCATTTTTTAACATATATTACATATTACATTTTAACATAATACATATTACCAGAAATAGGATATAATATTGGTTTTAATTTTTTATTGACATTATTTAAAACAAATATAATTTTCATATGTAGACCCGGATTATTGATTGACGGCTGTATTTTTTTCTGAGCTTTCTAAAGAACTTATCTAACATTAAGATAATGTAGATAACGAAATTAGAGTTTGTACGTTGTTAATATGGTATTATTTAATGGTATGATTTTAATAAACATTATTAATAATTTTTTATTAAACTAATTCACGAAATTCTCATTTTGTTCTTCATTACTCCAAATTATTTTTTGCTTCGTCTGAATCTTTAAAAGAGATGTTCTAGTTGCCGTTTCAAACATACTTTTATCCAAAATAGTATTTGAGGTTTCTGCTAATTAAACAGTGTTTGAAGTTAAATTTAAGCGGCAAGAACTTATTCATTATATAGCTATTGCACTGCTGCCTATCCATTTCAGCTTTTCATATTCACCGAGTAATGTATTTTGTAGTGACTGCACGTAATTAAAAGAAATTTCTTATGAATGAAATCAGACATAAAATTGTTTAATTTGTGTAGTATAATAAATTTTCTAGTTGAAAAATACGGGTAAAAAGTGACAACATTATGAAAACAAATATAGTCAAGTCATTAATAATATCAAATCAAATTTGCGTATAATAAATAATCATATAATTAAATATAATAAGTAGGCTTAAGTCGTTTGCAGTGACTTTTTCAGTTTCTCTAAATTCGATTGATATTATTTTATAGATAAAAATAAATTTTTATTACTGAAAGTGGTGCACTTATATTATAGCTATAGGGTAAAATTATACATTCAAATGTTTATACATTTTATAGGATTACATCACTGGATAAACGAATTGTATCGACGAAATATCTGAAATTGTTAAAAATTTAAAAATACCTTACAAAGTATTGTTCTATTACGTTATAGAAATCATTAGACATCGAGTGCGGAAGTTGAAAAAACATTGTTTAAATGGCCATTTTGTTACGGTGTGCGTGTTAACGCTTTAATGGGCGAATGAAATCAAAACCCCATCAGAAAGATTTTGTTAACGAATTCGTTAGTATCGTTTTCAGTGAGGACCAATTTATCAAACTAGAATATTTACGTAATTAAAAAAAAATTAACGAATATATAAGTATTCAATTGACACCTGAATCCGTTTAATTAAATTTATTTAATCATTACAAAAATTGAATATAGTTAAACATTCATAAAAAGATAGCTCCTCAATTAGTTGATATTTTATTATGATTTTTTTACTATTTATAAATAAATGTTTGCCTATAGTAGGAAAAAATGTCGGGTTTTCAGACAGTTCAGGTTCATGAGTTATAATTACAATGCATGGTGTACTGATAGCATTATTATGAAAGAATTTTTTCTTAAAAACTTAATTAAAAATGTGTTTTTTATATATAAAATTTATTTACTATTTTTTGAATTCTTTAATTCTCACTCAGTGAGAATTCTTTAATTACTACTCTTCTGGTTGAAACAACTGTTTATATGGTTGATACAACCATAGTATGGTTACGGCAACAGTACTTTTTTTCCGGTGTAGTGTAGTTCATTATAACGTGCATCATTAAAATTTGTATTATGTAACTTTAACCAAAATGAACTGGTTCGGAAAGTTTTGAAACGAAAAAAGAAATACATATTTTAAATGTACAATCCTCCAAAAAAGCGACTGCACTGTAAGTGGATAAAATATTATTTTTGTTGACAGATGCTCCGCATCGCACGTCTGTTCCTTTGTTTTTCCAACAGTTAATTAAATTTTTCCGTTTCGACGTGAATGCGCGTGTACCATCGGAAATCGGAGCATGCACGTGCATTGGTGTTGCCGGACGAGAATTACACTCCGTTTTAATCCAGCAACCTGAAAACTTGGACAATGAAATGACGAATTTGAACTACAATTCGAAGTACGTAAAAGAGAAACGCAGTGCACAAATATCGGACGAAACAGGGTGCAGACAAGCACGTGTAGCATAGAAGTGACGGACCGAGGAATGCTGAATTGAAAGCGTGAATGCTTTTATGTAAAGAAAGAGTTTTATTGTAATAAAAGAATACTGAGAAATTTGTGGAATTGGTTCACTCCGTATAATAGTACGCCACATACATCAAGTAATGGACACCATCATAAAAATAAGTACAGAATTACGGAAAAAATGTATCGTCATAACTATATTTTTCGTAAATTATTCAGGTGACAATAATTTGGCAATTTACATTTTATGAAATTTATAGAGAAAAATGTTGCAATAACCTATCTTGTGATAATGCTGTTATAATATACCTGCGATATCGTACGCATCCCGGGTGGAAATGTCGGACAGCTGCCGGATCTTACAATCGGCGCGGTTCCGCTCCGGTTGCGAAGATGGAATTGTGCTTATATACTGACATCGTCAAATGTGACATTTTGAAATGTTGCCGATAATAAGACGGCGGTTGATGTGGTATTGACTCAGTCCCCGTACGCAGGAAGAAATAGAGTAATAGGTACGCGCGAAAATACGGTACAAAATGTAAATGTATATGTATATATTATGTATTATATGCAAGCATAATTCTGACAGTTATGTAACAACTATATGTAACATTGACGTAACAAGTAAAAATTATATAAATAATAGGTAATTCCATAGTTGTTACATAGTTGCTACATAGTTGTTAAATAAATGTCAGAGTTATATGCTTGCAGGGCCATTGGACTGGTGTTCAAAGGCCATTCTGTTATCCCTTATTTTTCCATTCACATATGTGTTTGATATGTGAAAACAGAATAGTAGTTTACGTATCTAGGGTGGAAACGGAGGTATTGCAGCAAGGGCGATGAGTGGGCCGAGTCACACGAAAAGAGCGCTGCCAGCCTTCGGCGG
>JAPYZR010001088.1:0-33921 GCA_030522945.1 Trichopria nigra
TGAAGCACGATGTGCTGCAATTAATACTGCATAAATGTAACATGACAATCACATATTAACGTGCTGCTTCTATGCACATGCACAAATGGCTATCTGGGAAGAAATCTTTCGTGAACTACGAGGCCACAGAAATAGGTACAAAAAAACGTGACGTTTTTCTGTTATATCCAACATTTATAAGAAAAGATAAAATCCCTTTAAATAGACCCTAGTATAGGACATGAGATCAGTTTTTGGATAGTTTCTGTCCAGTTTGTTTTATAGGATAATTGGTCAGTGGAACAAAGGACTGGACAGATTTGTACCGCAGGGGAGATATATTACCAAAATTGTTCGTCGCCTAGAAATATTGTTTAGAATATTATGCGCAACTGAATTTTCATCATCCCTTATTGTAAACACGTCCGCATAATTATAATTAACAAAAATTGAGAATTGCCGAAGGCTTCGAAAGGTAACAGCCTTAACAAAACTAATTAATTATGATTGTCGTTATTAGTGGCGAAATTAATATACGCTCATCAATGAGCGAATTAAGGAATTTTATAGGTTGACATATTTAATTTCCTTTCGCTCGTTTCGTTCACTTTCTTGATTTGATTATCGTCTCTAACGCTAACATTGATTTATGTTACGATCTGCATATAAATATTAACCTGTTAAAGAAGTTCACGGCACATGGCTGATTAAATTACTTTGACCCAATGTGTCTGAATCTTATTGGATTAAAGTTTGAGAGATTATTGAAAAATATTTATTTGATTTAAAAATAATTAAATACTATTCTGTCATTTTTGTTACTTCGACCTGTATCGTAGGCATCAGTTTTTAGTTTAAATATTCTTACTTTTATTCATTCTTTACAGAATAAGCCTTGCTAAAATTAGGACAATAAAACACCTATTTCTTACACCTACAGTAAAATCGTGCACGATTTACACCCACTTATGTGACAATTTTTACTTTTTGTTGTTGGTAAACTTCTCAGTTGTCAGGAGTTTCCAATATTCTGCCCAATAGATGCACAATGTTATATTCCACACTGACAGAGAAGATAAAAATGTAATTATCGCTCAATGCTCCACATTTGAAAAATTCGACTCCATAGTCTAGAAAAATATCCGGAGAATGGTCATTTATCTCTTTATCGTTTTGAATTGTGGTTTAACATTTTTGTTTAAGTCTGAAAAATCAAATTTTACCTTGACCGAAAGTTTTGCTTTCCTTTGTCTCTCTCATTGTTCCTTGTATTTTCAATCAAATGTGTCTGATTTTTAAAATCGCCATGAAAAATTGACGATAATGAGAAAGTTCTATTCTATTTTCAAACTGTGTCTATAATATGATCTTCACATAACTCTGATAAATTCTTAAATTAATCATTCAACTATTTTCTATATTAAAATACTTTTACTATTATGACATTCAAACTTATCGTATTAATACGCCTGCACGAAGATTTCTAACATCCTCTTTCTCCAACCCATGACACATGCAAATACATTTTTTCATAATCCGAATAACATATTTTTCGTCGTTTAATATCATTCTGAGAATTTTGGCACGAGAAACTTGGTATCAATAATTTGTAAATAGAAAACAAAGCGTCGCCGATTCGAAAACAAAAACACATGGAAGGTCATACAGGCTTTGCTATTCTCCATTCAAACAATTCATTTTTCAATGTACAGTATTAAAAACAACAATAATGTGTATTATTAATAAACGAATAAAGCTTTTATGTTATTGGTAATTATAAATTTTGTAAAAAATGTCGTATATATCTCAATGAAATTTAACATTAAAATATGTGACTTTGGTTAACTAACATTGATTGGGACAACCATTTTTGTTGTAGCAACCACTGAATTATGTGTAGGTTTTGCTATTCTAAGATTCAGATTAGGTCAATTTTAATTGCATATGATGATCTGTCAAATTATAGCATGACCCAATTCGACGTAGGTCCATCTCGTCGTGATTCCCGTCACTTGTCCAATAGGTTTAAGATTCTTTTTTTAGAGACCCACCTCAATCTTCATCGAATTCCAGATAATAAGCTTCATTTATCATGTTCTTTCAATTCCTGGCATCCGTATGATGTGTATACCCAGTAAATATATATACAGTATTCAGATTTTAAAAATGCGATTGCTAATGTGGAAAAATTCAAAAGTATTCTTTCGTATTTCAACATGAATATTTTTATTGGTTTAGTGGATATTCCAATCTTTAAAAAATGGTTGTCTCAGTGTTTCTCTTCTCCATTAGGGTAAGGTAATGGTACAATGTATGCTGTATTGCCTCTTCTTCTCCTAAGGCAGCATCTGAACAGATCAACTGGTACCTATATTTCTTTCTGGCTCTATATCCTTAAATTAATTTTGACTACAATTCGACTATATTACTGGAAATATTTGGAAGACGACAATCTCGAATCAAACTTGACTTTACGAGATTTTATCATGCACATATTTTTGCTGAATGTAGTCACATCCCAATTAACCATGATTGGTTCCTAATTGATTCAGTTAGGGATCAATAGTTTCCTCACTTCATCTGCAAGACTTTGTAAAGTAAACAGTCTAAGCAGTAGTAATTATAATTAAATCAAATATCATCAGATCTGAAGATCCTAAAATACCGGTGTATTGCGTTCTACTATTGTAGTAAGGTCACTTGGTCATGGTAACTTTGCACCAGTATTCATTAGTAGCTTTCTTAACAATGCAATATTACTACAGTTTGGTAAAAATTAGACTACCCAATTAGACGTCCGTGATTCGTCCACCAATTTTCATCCATTCTGCGATACATCGGATGTCCAGAAATATACTAATCATCGACGTCAAGCCTCACACGTACATTGGATGATCAATGTTCCTCCAGTTTTTATCCATTAGAAACTCTATTTATGTTTATGTCCATTGTACATTCACTGCACGTCTATTGTACGTCTATTGTACGTCTATTGTATATATACAATAAACGTACATTTGGACATCATCCCAAGTGAGAATTGGGTGTACATTGGATGTGCTATCCTAGAGAATGGGAAATGTGAGTGTAAATTCCAATAAGTGGTCATAACGTGGTCACTGTTCATTCGTACAAATTTGGTTCATGCCCAAATTCATCACATGTCAATAACACATTACGAATTATCGTCATAAGTTTATACTTAAACTATCCAGTCGTTACTGGGGATATCCCCGTGAACAATAAATTGAATCCAACTGACGTATTTGGAGGAATTTGTCAGAATTATCGATGCAATAACGATATTGATTAATTACATGCCATGAGATTTCGCAAGGTGCTAATAAGAACGGAGAGGCCAAAAGGTGGATTGAAGCCAAGTGCCAAGGCGTGCCGAGATCTTTACGCGATAATGATTTTTCATAAGCCAGGGGTGGAGTGGTGACTTTTCATGCATGAGCGAGGTAATTTGCCGGCGTCTGCAGCTGCCAGTTTCGTTCAACTGTCGCTAGAAGTTCGGTTGGTGCTCGTCGGCGCGGAAGTTACGTCAACGTCTTTTCGATTTGTCAACCTGGTGGTAAATGCGCCAGCTCGCGCTCGCATGGCGGACGTTAAGGCGTTAATTATGGCAATTTGAACGTAGCAACGGTACGTGCTTCGAAGTTGCTTATCTTCACTACTACTCGGATGCTTGATAAAGGTCGTACGAGAAGCTTTCGAAGATCTTACAGTTAACTCATGTGTGCCAGTTTGAGTTAAGTAGCGACTGGTAAAGTTTGTATCTTGATGTATTAAAAAAAAAACGGGGGGAAATTGAGGCGGAGGATCGCAGAGCGCGAGTAACTTGGATGGCGCCGACACTTGCTTAAAGTCTCAGTCTACACCCCTGTATGCAGGGTAATTAATCGATTCAACTAATTAAAACAATTCTTGTTACAAGTGATGAAGTAAAACTAAACAACATTTTATTTTACTTATAGGTGAGCTTTTTCATTTTATCCTGAGCGAGAATATGTGAAATATCAAGATGATGTTTCAAGACTTCGTATAGAAATTAGCCAGAAAATAATGTTTCAATTTCTGAAGTAATTTGTTTTTATGATGAATAGGGAACCTTGCTGGAAAATTGAACCCATTTATATATTTATAGATCGATAATGTCTGACGAAATTACCCAGGTTTTCTGAAAGTATTGTTCGATTGCATAAACATATGGCAATGGTTGTCTATCGTCAAAAAAATACAACCCTAGCGGAAATTAATCATGGCGCTGTATCGATTCTGTCTAGATTACCTAGAATAATTACTGGTTCTAGACTGGAAAACTATGTAGCCCCAATATCAGCAGGTAGACGCTTAATGTATATGGGGCCATGATAACAATCTATGCCCATGATATAAACGGAATCTGTCTAGTTTTCATCTAGGAAAAGCTATTTTATTCTAACCTAAAAAAAAATTGCTATAAAAACAATCATTTCTGGTATTTCTAGACAAAACCGATATAGAAACGAGACAGAATTCATATTTTATCTAACCTAGAATTTATAGTAATTTTCACTATCAAATTTCTAGATTTTCTACAAGATTTTCTCGTACATTCCACCGTAATATTTGAAAAGTTTTCTGATTAACAGGTATGTATGTACGATTCATGCAAAGCATTTTTACTTAACGTAGAAATAGAAAAGGGTTCTATAACTTAGGTATAACTGAGTTGAATATTTTTTTTCCCTATGAATAATGACATTTTTTTAAATTTCTGAACATTTTCTTTGAATATGGAACAAACTACCCAGTCAACCACAATGCAACAATTACGTAACATTCATGTAAGAAGTAATCGTAATATATTTTTGTTACATAATTGTTACTTGTTGCGTTTGCTGGGTATCCATTCTTCAGTTCAACTTTTAATAAACATTGTTTAAACTATTGTTATTATAAGATTATTGAAAGAAAAGAAATTGATAGAAACAGATCTAATCAGGTCCGCATCGATCTAGATAGATCTAAATTGATATAATAAGATCAAATATAATGACATATATATATATAATAAGATGGCAAGCTGGATATATAATTTTATACCTACTTACCTAATGTCTGATATTGGATCTAATTTGATGAAACTCCAGATTTCACTTTAGTATATATACAAAGTCTAATCCCCAACTAGAATTATCTTATGCAGTACACGTGCCATTACCGCAAGGTGATGGGATGCATTTGTCATAATAGTCACAGGCAATAATTAAAATATAATATATCAATAATAATATAATAGTAATTTGTGTTATTAATATTGATTACACTACATTTTGCAGATCTAAAAATGGCAGAATTAATGAAATGTCCTGGTTTTATCAAAACAAAATAAAAAAATGTAAAATATTTTACAATGACCTAAAATTGATGGCAATAAGAGAATAAGAACTTTGATCAATAATGAAAATAAAGAGATATTGTGAAAAATAAATAAATGAATATATATCAATTCATTTAAATTGTAGATATTAAGAAATCATAATCATGAAAAATATAAAAACGAAGATAAAATTAAATATAACAGATTTGAGGGAAATTATGAAAGACTTTTTTATATTTATTATAAAAATGGACAATCATACATTTATAAGGTCAAAAACTCGTCGGTACAATTTTAAATTCATATTAAATATTTTCAATTTTCTTCTTAACTTTTTAATTTACAAATGCTATTAACAATTCAATTATCGACGATTAAATTATTCTCGTATACAAACAAGCTTTAACGTAAAATATTATATTTTACGAACGTAATTGGTGGTATACTGAATATTTCGGGTATTTGGAATGAAAGCGTTCTTCAAAATCACAGGGGTGGACTCGACCCTAAAGAAGATGAAACGCTCCCCAGAGGGGCTGAGCAGGTTTATATGTCTCTGTTTGTATCGCTTTTAACGTAGGACAGAGGAACGATTGAATCTGCTCAATTTTATCGTACATTGGTTCTGAATGAATTTCAGTTGTTCATATATTGTCCTGTCTTATCACAATAAAAATATCAAGACTAAATCTTAACAATTTTCTTATTCTTATCAATAAATTGAAAATTACAAAAAAATAAATGAGTTTTAACAACAAATTCTCGAATAAAAGATTCTCACAATTTTGTCAAACGAATTTTCGAAATTTCATAAACTGACAGGTATATTAGCAGTTTATAAATTGACGACAATACCTGTCAGTTCTGTCATTTATCAATTACGAAAAAAAGAACTTTTCAGTTTATGACATTTCAGAAATTCGTATGATCATATTCGTATGACAATAATATAAAGGCTCTAGCCCATTAAGAGTAGTAAAATTGTCCTTCATAAAATTTCAACCCTAAAAAATGTCAAAAAAAGAACGTGTTTTTTCATCTCTTATTTTTTAATCGTCAATTTTCCTATAAAACGCTACATAAAAATTCATAGCAGGTTTTATGGTCCGAAATACGAGAAAATTGTTTTCAAGGTCAATCCCTTTAATGCTTTAATTTAAAAAAATATTTTTTTATGTAAAATTGATATCCTGAAAAATCCGAGCAAGGTACGACTTTGAAAAAAATTGAATTCTTCCGTTTCAACTAATTTTTTGCAAAGCTCTTTGATATTTGTGTAATATCTGGTGAATGATAGTAATAATAATAATCATAATAATAATAATATCGTCTTTATTGGTTTGATACCGGAAGAAAATGAAAAAATGCATTTTTAAGGGTATCTTGAGCTAAAAAAACCTATTATTTGTTTATTATATTCAAAAGTCAAATCACTTTTACAGGTTTAGAGCGAAATAAGAAAAATCTTTATACAGGTTAAAAATAGTTTTTGATTAGAATTATTGATTGTAAAATCAATGATGACACATCATTGTCTTGAAGAGCTGCAGGTAAAAAAAAACCATAAAAACATCGATTTTATCGGCACATACTTTATTTCAGTCTGCCTTAAAAATCATTATCAGGTTTGATTAAAAATAATTTTACGTCAAAATTCATTCAATTTTCTAAGATTTTATTCCTTACATAATTATATTTTCATTTTATTTGGTTATATTACATAATTGTAATATATTACGTTTTTATACCATAGGTAATTACTTACTTGGAAATATAAGGAAGATGTTGTCTTCTTTATAATTTACTTTATGATTTACGGTATGTTCATCGTTTCTTTTTTCATTCTTACTTCGAAGTCATACCCTCGAATGTGTTGTTGAGATTTAAAATTTTAAGAATTTCTCAATTTTGGATTCGAATGTTTTCAAAATGATTGAAAAGTACACTCTACTTTATGAATTTTCCGATTTTATTATTTATTCAACTGCACGTATTTAATCAAAATATTTCTTAATTACAAATTGAGTAAAATTCATTCATATATAGTTCAGATAAATTGTTTTTCGATTGAAAATCATTCGAAATGAACAAAATAAGGATTGAAAAATAACGAAACGAACACATATTTATCTACTCATTTCAATCCCTTTTCGATTGCTGGGTTATACAAAACATTAAATAATACAACATAAACAAATTAGTTTACAAAGTACAATTTCAACATTTTACAATTTTACAATGAATTCGTAATTTGCTAAATAAATTGATTAGTATCCTCTAATTGCTTGAACATATTTTCCGAATAAGCTTGGATTATAGCAATTTTTATTTCGATCGCTCCGTTGTGAGGAAATTCAGCCCGCTTGGGCGTATATATTTAGGTCAGGCTGGTATGTATACCTCATCGCATATGTGCCACACGCCTCGAGCAGTAATTTGTTTGTACATAAACTCCCTTTTTGGGAATTTGCCTTTCCTAAGTAGGAAGAATGTTTATTGTGTAAAATTAGAAAATTCACAACCAAAGATAACGTTTTACGAAATTTAAAATTCAATAATTCCGGTATCAATCGATGTAATCGGTTTGTTAACCGCGATAATGATAACCCGAAAACTAACTGATTGATAACGTGAAAATGTATAACAATGAGAAATACAAAATTGTTCCTTTTCGACGTATGATAAACCGTAATTTATTTTTTGATGTATTTTTCAAATTCATTCAAACTTAAATTTATATAGAAGACCATTTCACTCGAGTAAAATTTGTGAATATTCAACGAATAAATTAAGCAATTACTGTAATGCTTTAATATAAGCGAACGTTTTTCAAGATGAAGTTTTGCAGTTCTTTACGTACATTACATTAAAATAAATCGCACTTTCAATTCTAATCGATTGGAAAATGAATTCAAGCGTTTTATATCCTACATTTTCACTGAATATTGTAAAACAAAAGTTTGTTATAACCTATATATGTACTATCTATTTTCGCTCTGAATAGAAGCGAACTATAATAACTTGGTAATACACGCCGACGTTCAGTTTTTTTTTATATTCCAGTATATTGACCACCGTAAAAAAAAAGATCCAATATACATATATTAATCGAAATGATATATAATAATTGAATAGAATACACTTGAGAAAATTACAACGTACTTTTCATTTCACATATAAATGATGAATTTCCTCCATTTGCTTGGTGAATAACTCGAATATTATATAATACAAAGGACGGAAATATTGAAATATCGCGCTCGACTACAAACAGTACGACGTGTTTCTCTAACATCAGGAATATAATGAAATTTTATCGATCGTCACATTTCAATATTACACTTTATACAATTCGAACCGGCAAGACCTATTAATTCGTTTTACATATAATATCATTTGAAATGGACAAAATGAGGATTGAAAAATATAACTAAACGAATGGATTTTTATTCATTCCAAACCAGTTTCGATTGCTGATGGGACATTCCAAAACATTCAATTCAACGCACACTAAAAAGAAACATTGCCATGAAATATATCGATCACGTACAACTTCAAAATTTTACAATTTTACAAACAATAAGTAATATATATATATATATATATATATATATATATATATATATAAATGTTTCTTTTTTTTTATATTCATATTCGTAGTAAAAAAAAATGTAACAAAAAATGACCTAACCCTGGTATAAATTAATCATGGCACTCCGTTATATTGTAAAGGCCCTATATATCGAAAAACTATATTATAAAACCTGTACGAGAAAATCTCTCGATTTTATCGAGATTTTGTGTAGAAAATCTAGAAATTTGGCAGCGAATATTACTATAAATTCTGGACAGATGAAATATGAATTCTACCTGGTTTCTATATCGGTTTTGTCTAGAAGATACTAGATATATGATTATTTTTATATAAAATTATTTTTCAAGTTAAAATAAAGTAGCTTATTCAATTAATGAAGTTAATATACAGCTAAGTAGGTATTATAAAATTCGTCGAAGTGGAAAAGAACTATTTCATAAACAAAATAGCAAATAAAAATTAAAGTTTCTCAAAAGTCCACGGATTATATTGAATTAACAGTTTTTAATTGATTTTGATTAATAGGCCCAGAAAATCGAAGAGATTACTTTTTTATTCACATTGATTAACTTTAAGAATTTTCTATCAACATTTTTTCATTCAGTGTTATTGACGATGTTCAGAATTCCTAATCGATTATATTTTGACTAATTTTGATTAAATAATTTTTAATTGACATTGATTCATTTAATTTTTTTTAATTTTAATTATATAATTTAATTATATATTATATATATTATTTAATTATATATTATATAATTTAATTATAATAATGATTTAATTTTATTGCAGCATTGCACTAATTTAATTCAATTTTTCAGAAACGAATCAATTTGAATATTAATTCAAATAGTAATAATTATATTACTTGCTGGGCTGTTAACTTTTCAAATCTGTCGAGATCCTAACCTCCAAATTTATTAAAGATATTCTAAAATTCGAAGCGTAGTTATTCTTATTTTTTTTTGACATTCTAAGTACAAAGCAAAATTAAAAGTGAAAATTAATTTAATATTTTATGAAAATGACTTTTATAATGATACATATGAACCTTTTGCTAAATTGCAAGTAATAAAAAAAATAAAATAAAAATGATAATATTCATCGTATTGGCAACGAAGAATATCAGAATCAAGAAAGGGTAGAGGAATTATGCTTAGAAGTAGAAGAGGATCGTGAAGAAAGAGAAGGGAATAATGAAGCAAGAGAAGATAATGACATGTACATGACAAATTTTACGGTTTTGTATCTATGTAGTTTTTCCTAGATAAAAAATGGAGTTTTTCCTAGATAAAATGATTATGTTTGGATCCTGTAGATCGATTGTTATCTTGGCCCTACATATATATATACATTAAGCGTCTAAAAAATTGTTTCTTTTATTTTTTTGTTACGGTAAACTCCGTAACGAATATTTTCAATAATTTTTTCTCCTTTGTCCTTGACCATCATCGTTTCAACGCGTAATTCAATCCTCCAGTTGTCTCGAGTGCGGAATACCAATTGTCATCTCCATCCCCACAATGGGATCCGAAAATCACGTACAAATATTAAATAGGAAAAATCACTTAGAAAATGAAAGCCGATCGCCAACGTTTATCGGGGGGGAATAATTTTGAGAACTCACACCGTGTAAGGCTCATCCCTCCGCATACACACGGTATAGGCTATTGTCGTCAATAGGGCGTCAAGCGATAACGGGATTCCTCTTATTTCCAGCCCCCTTTGCCACGCGTCATGGTACTTTAACCGACGACTTCGAAATGCACCAGATTTCTCCCTGCATTTCATCTCTCTGCGTTTTCCGTCGATGGAAATTCATTTGTCATTTTTCAGCCATTATATATAGTATCACGTGTCAACGTGAATTATTTTTATGAGATAAACTGCTTTCAATAATTCGATCGCATCATTGTCATCTTTTGTGTGTCGATTTGCAATGCCGGTCTTCTTTCTTACGAATGTTATATTATCGGTTGACGAATGACTTTGCGTAACGAAGCGATAAAATATCAATGAATTTTTTGTTAAGTAAGGACGTTATGACGTGAAAGCATATATATATATATATATATATATATATATATATGGGTCACGGGTAGACGAGATTCCTCACGATTCTATACTTTTAGGGTGAATGGTTACGAATCTGAAGTAAGATATTAAAAAGATTTTCAAAGGAATATAATATAATCGAAATCCATATGTAGATTTTTAGTCTGATGTCAATGAATAAATGTTGATAATGCAACTATTGATAATGCAATTGTTAACGATATAGAATATATGTCTGTCTCGAAATGCATGCATCACAAATTACAGAATAGATTTTACCGGAATTATTGACGTCGGTGATAGATATCACACTGAAAGTGACTTACGATATCCGGCGGATGACTGATGACTGCACGGTTGCCGTATTAATCTTCTCAGACTAAAATTTTATGCGTTATTTGCATATCGCATCGCTGTTGCTTATCGACTAACCTGAGCATTTGCTAATTTATTTTGATGATGCGATATGATTATCGTATGTTAGATCGATTTAAAAAAAAGATAAAAAAATACTCAATCAATTTTCATTCTGAATGATTTAATTTTTTTTATTATTTTTTAATTTTATTTAGCATGAACATTATTATTATTTATTATTCATTGGATTATTATTTATTGAATTATGACTTTCAAAATTCTGTAAAAGGAAGAATTTTTGACCTATAAAATTTACCGTACTTCCTGAAATTTCCCGTATACCTTGATAAAATAAGAAGAGAAAACGATAAATCAAAATTCAATCTACGAGAGTTTCAAAAATACGTGGATCTTCTATAATCTCTAATTTTTTTAAGTGTTACGTGTAAGTATTTCATGCCACGCGATGACAAAGATTAAGGTCGCAGGATGCTAATGCGATTTTGCTAAATATTCAATTACATTAAGAGTCCTTTTTCTACATGATCCTGCTGATTGGATTTTCATCATTTCTGTTACGAAGTGTCAATTTTTGTACTTATAAATGATTTATCATCTGTAAATGGACATTTCGGGGACGTTCTCTACCGTCAACTGTATTTAAGAAAACTACGAATGTTTTCATGTAGCCTTCTGCAGCCAACCTATAATTCGGATCTCTGACATTCATCCATCTTGCATAATCCAGCCTTCCAGTTTAAATGCATATGCATCTTCTTGAAATCAATAATTGACATCTCATATTGGCCCCTCATTGATGTCACGCATTTCATTTAATATTAAAGTAGTTAATTCGTATTACATTGATAGAAATTTAATGAAAATATCACGTCGTTCATAAAAATAATTGAAACTGAATTTCTACTAGCACATGTGCATTAATTGTGTACGTACATCGTACGTCCATTGTTTATTGACAGTATTATTGACATACAATGGATGTATAAGAGTCGTAAAAGTAACTAGGTTTTCTAATGGACAAAAACTGGACTTCTGTGTGGACAACCATTATTCGTACATATCTGGGTATCCAATGCACATCCAATTTTCGTCCGTGAATGAATGGATGAATTTTTAATGAATTATGGACCACCAGTATACTTATTGGGTTCAGGTTACATTTATGTACATTTACGTAACCTATTATCTCAACAACTATAATTGTTACTTTGGTGTTGACTTGGTATATCTAACTAGTTTCAATTTATTTCTATCTGTTTCTTTCTGATGGATATCTGGATTGATATGAACAAACTATGTATATTTCTAGATTTGACAAAAAGTTGGTTATCTGGATTGGATATGAAGTAGACATACCACGATAAATTTCATATGAATATTAGGTGGACATCCCTTTTAAGACATGAAAAATAAATCCAGAGGAAGTAATTACTTGTAATTCATAATGTCTCCAGAATATTCAAACACTCTGGGGACATTCTGGGGCATTCAGTACACAGTACTAAATATCAAAAGATGGATAAAATATTCACTCAAGGATATCGTAATGTCATTTGGCATTTGGATTGTAAAAAAAACATCACGAAATATAGGACAGGCAAAACGATAAACATACAGCACAAGAAGAATATATCATTGAAAGTAAAATGGATACATCGTACGGTCATTACATTACAGAGACTATCCGTCGCTAAAGTACCGAAGTACCGTAATTAGCGATGCTTTCAACAATGGCAAGTCAAACCGCCACAAGTCAAACACCTACTCTCCAAACAAACAAAGCAGTCCGACTTGGGGGACTGCGGGCTGATATTCGAGTAGAAAAACATTCCGCAGCACGGAAGCCAAACTTGCGACCAACGTCATGCACATCAGACAAGAATATTGCCGAGATGGAGTTGTAATGTAAATAATGATTGCGTAATTACGGAGTAGCTCGCGAGCAAACATGACGTATCCGCTGTGCGTGCATTAGTAAACACACGGTAAACTTTAACTGCAGTAGAATTAATACTCGACTAGCGATGTTAATTCGACGCGCTTCTATTCGAGGATTTGTGAATGTTGGGAGTTCTTGGTGATTTCTAATGCCGGTTAATGGCCCGGCAAAGTGTAAAAAACAAACAAAAGTTGGGACGTGTCGATGAATAAAGGATGGTTATACGGAGATCGATATATCATGGTTCCACAGTAGACTAAATTCACAGTGGAATAAATGCATAATAATCAAGATGATGACATGGAAATAAGGAGGGAATAATTAAACGGAGGAATTCTTATTGAATTTCGAAAAAAATCACTGCGTTTCGTTCCCGTTTTTCTATTTTGGAAAAGGCAAGACAATTTTTAACGATGGATTTTGGCTTTACGGTAGCTGGAGATGTCCGACGTAAAAGAAAACTGTCTGGGTATGGAATATTTTCATCTCCCGGAGAAATGAAGGTAGAAGCGCTCTACGACAGAGGTAAGGATAAGTAAAAATTACGACGTAGGGTCAAGTGCTGACCGACGTGAAAGGACGGTGCCATACATATTGCCGGGTACATTCGCCTTACAAATTGGGAAGTCTCATAAATTCAGGTTATGTTCCTTTGGAAAATACTATTTGTACTAATAATGTTTATCAAGGTAAACTAGAATAGAAATGGTACCAACAAAATAAAACTGTATTGTGATGAATTGGAAAAAATATAAAAGATGAGGCATTGATTTTTGCATGTCCAGATTTGTAATTATTTAATTATGAACAAAAAAAAATGATGGACAACGCAGTGCAGTGTTATAAAGAAGGTCTCATCGTAGTAGTACCTTTACGTCCTTATTATACAAGTTATCGCCAATAAGTGTCCCATTCGAGCCGCGCTAAATGATCCGAATGCCACCAATTCACCTCAAATACTCAAGGCGCGTAAAGAGGAATTCGATTTCCGGTGGAATTTCGCCTGGCTAAATCGCATATTATTTTCAAGGATAAACTGGAAAAGCCCATTATCTGATCCGTCCCCAATTCCTCCTCTTCCCATAATGCCTCGAATCACTGCGCCGTAAGTTCCCGCACTCACAATATCGATATATATACATATATACCTATATCTTTCACTATATATAGACAAGTTCTTTTAAATCTTCACTTTCTGCTTCGCATATGCAGTTCGCTTCGAAATTGCTTTATAAACTGATATATATATATATCTCGGATTTTTCATAAGGTTTTGTATCATTTGCCTTTATACGAAGGTTCGAGATGTATGCTCGAACGATGATACAGTCTATTCCGCACCGGCTATTCCCTTAAATCAAAGTCCGGCGATCCGCGACGAGCTCCTATAGGCCACATAGTACTACTATGACTTTGAAATTCTTATTTTAATCACAATAAAGAAACGCCGATAATAAGATTACCTTTATGGTAGAATTGATGCATTCAAAATCGTACGTGGATGAATTCGGTAAAAAGAAATACTTAAAATGGTTACGTCTTAAAATAGTCAATGTATAGTCTGTCTTTGTTTAAGAAAGCTTATTTAAATTACCTTAGTTTCAGTCAATTATCTTGCTTAATTCAAGATTACTTTTTAGAGAGTAATGTAGCGAGTTCCATTTCCCTTGAAAATTTCGAAAATGAATTATTTTCAATATTGGTATGTACTATGCCACTTTAAAATTGTATACGTAGTGAATATTGCAAAAATAACAAACCGTTGCAGAAAATATAATTGATTGCTACAATCACTTCACCCAGTAAAAAAAGATTCAATGGTACAAATTTGGATTAAAATGGATTAAAAATGATAACAAAGGATTTATTTTCAAGATTCTTACTTTAATCAAGATAAAGGGACATTAATATTAAGATTAATTATTTATGGTGCAATTAACCCAACAAGCACAATTTTGACAATCAGAAGAACAATTACGTAACAACTATGTAACAGTTACGTGACAAGGAACATCTATGTAAAAGTTAAGTTACTGTTAGTTTGGATGTTTGCAGGGAAAACATTGAAAATCAATAAATTTTTATTTATAATTTTGAAAATTAATTCTATGCTAAATTGGTGTATATTATGTTACTACAATTAGTCTACATATGTATATATTCCCAGTATAAAACACAACAAGCCACAATGTTACAAATATATCATGGTTATTTCTTGCATTAATGTTGCATAAATGTAACATTGTGGTTGGCTGGATATATATATGTGTATATCATTTTAAAATTGTATAAATGATAAAAAGGATAAAAATTCGTTTTTAAATCTCGAATACTACCGAATCCTTGTTAATCCAACTTGTGAAGTTTTAATTACTTTTTTACCGTGTATAGTTCTTGTGCTCAATTTGGTATATTTACAGTATTGTTATAAATCGATTCTACCAACGTGTTATATATATATAGAACATAAAAATGTATTACCTTCTGTGGATTAACTTGTAACACGTTATTATTATTATTGCATGAACGAAAATGAAAAATGAAAATTCAAGCCGGGCAAAGACATTCATTTTGATCACTTGCATTTAATTCAGAAGAATATTCTCGCTCTACGTGACCTTTTAAAGGTTTAAATATTAAATGCAATTTTACTTTTACGAAAATAAATCATGCAAACATGGAGTATATATATACAAATTTCAAATGATCTTTTATTTCGTATGTGCGGATAGTTTTAATAAATTAACACAGATGTGCAATGTTACGCGGTAATGGAATTTTCAACAAAATGTTAATATAAAATTTAATCGAGCATGCATATTTTTATAATGTACCATTATATGTACATTCTTTAAAAAATAAACAACAAGAAAAAAGAACGAGCGTATTATAGCATTCGTTGTATCACTCGCTGTATGTTTTTTTTTCTTTTCAACATTATTTTAATCCTAGCGAATGAGTAAATCTCACTTTTAGTGCAGATATATGTTAACATGATAAAAGTAAAAATCAATAGTCTAAATCACCCACTTTGTTGAAATAAAATTTGTAAAGAAAACAATATTATTTAATAACAATTAAAAAATTTCAATAAAACTTTTTGTTTTAAAGTAAAAATTAATAAACAGTAACAAATGTTGAGAAAATATCAGTTATTTTAATGATAATGGAAAAGAATTACGTGCGATCCTCGAAACGAGCAAATAATACGCTTTGAAATAAAGGCAGAATGAAATATTTCCGATAGGAGCAAAAAGTCGCCTCTTTATTGTGTCCATTGTAAACAAACTTCCCTCGTTTTTAAAATCAGTTTAGTTTATGCCGCTTAAGGAAAGAAAATGTAAATAAAAGCGTAAAAGGCGGGAGTGTCAGGAATCTTGAAGAAAGTTTCGTAAATGCAAAGAAAATGCGCAGAAAATCAAGACACAACCGTGAAATGGTCAGAGAACCGAGGTAACCGTTGAGCACGACTTACTTTTTCCCCTCGCTGCAGAACTTCTTCGGGAAAAGATTTTAAGTCTTCGAAATTACTGATGGTTGAACGCAGCATCATATCTGTGAATTTCCGGGATGTTGCGATCGCAATTACTGTTCGAGTTCTGCCGTTTAGTTTTCCTTAATAAGTACCCATGAACGACGAAAACAACACTTTGCCAAGCGTCCCCGCTTATCTCCGTTATTTTATTTTCCTTTTCGAGTCCCACATTTCGATTCCTCGGAACGACGTGCTCAATTCGGCAACTTTAGTCGATAACGTGTCGACAAAAGGAGATTGAATTATGTATTGTTCCTCATCCATTCTATTTCTATTAATACACTTATGGAGGTCCAATTGAGATAAAAACGTTTTTAAATCGTTAGAAATGTTTTTCACGCTTCACCCTATATTTTTAATTAATACTTTTCGATACAAGTGTGTAAAGTGCTACTTTTACGCATATGATGATGATCATCAAATTTTGAGACTTCTTGGTATATGTAATTGATCTGCGATAGCCCGAAATGTGGGAAGTATCCATTACGCACTTGTTTAGTTACATTCCAATGGGGTGAATCAATCGACCCAATTGATCAAAACAATAATGTCCCATTTACCAAATTGATTTTCTGACGTACAATTGGATAAAACCGGGATATTCTACCACAAAGTATTGTTCAGGCAGTGCCAAATCAGTATACTTCATCGATAGATGATGCATCAAGAACATGGAAATGCATAATGACGGATGGAAATCTACTTTAAACTTGGAGACGTAGGCGTCAAACATTTGATTTTGAGGACTGTGTCAATGTTAACTCTTGATCAGCACCACTTCAGCTGCCGTTAATTTCGCTGAAACCCAATTCCCAATAAGGAAATGGGGGAGCCCTTTACTGTAACTTTACTGTCTCGTATTAGTTACAGAAACAACATTAATTCTGGAAATGAGTAGCAGATTCAATTAGTCACGTCAGGTAATGGACGAAACGTGGATCGTAATAAAATAACAAAAGTAATTCGCTGCAAGTGTTTGTAAGGTGAGGGTGTAATTACATAAACGGTTGTTGTATAACGGCAATTCACCTCGTTTAATGGAACGTATAGCGTATACAGTCTGCTTCAAATCTTTCCTACCCGGAACAATGAGTGTATCGACTGTTTGCTCAATGGAATGCGTGAAAGTGTTTCGTTAGCTGGATTGCGAAAAAGGGCACTTTTGTAAGAACCGCGATACTTTTTGCTCCCACTCTACCCTCTCCCCTCACATTGTGTGCATGGGTTGCGAAAAACTGTCGTATCCCTTTGAAAACGTATCCAATTTTCACGATCGCAAGTTTCGTGGCTGGAATTTGAAAATCTGAGGAAAAATACGTACATATCTGGAATCAACTTGGATTAGGGTTGGGCTGACGATATGATACGTAGTCCGTAAATAAAATAATTATGAAAGCTCCGAAAAATCAATTTGACGAATGCTCTGTAGACTGCTCTAGAAAAAGCCTATTGCAATATCGATTAAATTGTCTTCTGTAATAAAAATTTCACCTAAAATACAATGATATTTCAACTTGGAAAAATGTCAAACTGTCAGATGTGCTCTTGCTATTGCCTTTGTTTTTTTTTTCATTTTTTTTTTTGGACGGTTTCCGTTGTAATACGAATCTTCATGGAACAAGAAAGAATTTGTTAGAATGATGGACGTGAAATATTATAAAAGCTGACGTTGCCACATTACCAGTATATCTCGTACTTGTAATTACTATAGAAGGGAGTTTAGAGTTACAACTGGAAGTTCCTGCTAGATGGCGACGGGTGAGACGTATCTCTTTCCGCAGACGAGACCGGCGTGCAAATTCGAGGCACGTTTCCGCTCGGTATTTAATTTGCGGCTTGGGTTACGTTGGACAATCGTGTCGTGTCCGAAAAGAGAGAACGACGACTGCCACGAGAGAAGATGTTGGGTGGCGGCGTTTGGGTGGGGTTGTTGGGTGGCAGGTTGCTTAATCGTAAGAGAGGCGAATACATGGTAAAATTTAATTGGCTGCAAAGTTTCCGGGTCGCGGAGATTCTTTTCTTCGATTTGCTCGCATTTTTCGCGGGCGAGTTTTATATACGCTACTTTCCCGAGAGCTTTAAAGGGGCACATCCCGACGAGCGCGGAATGCCCTGTCGTATAGGCGTGGAGCATGTTACGTCTCGATTAGGGATGATACATTCGTGTACGACTGCATTTAGAAAATTTAGACTTTTATAAAATGTAATTATGATAGGGAGACACCCTTTAATGAGACTGCCAATGATTGTAATGGATAAAGGGTCTGTTGGTACACTTTATATCATAATATCATTCATAAATTCAGTTTCTGAACTGGATAGGGACTAATAATCATTGATTGGATTTGGCGAACCGTCGAATTAAAGCATCACTGATTAGCCTCCGTGTACAGTACCCTGGAAAGACTGAAGGTAACAGCGTAATATTTATAAGATTGTTACTTGTTACGTAAATGTTACATAGTTGTTACATAATTGTTGATAATAAGCATAAATCTGCTTACTGGAAAGTGATGCAAGATTTTCGAATTCCACCTTTAAAAATTGACTGTTAGATTTTTATAAAATTTGAAGTATTTTGAAAATATTCGTCGGCCATATTGGATCCGCCATTTTGAATGTCGCAAGTTTGACTTCATATTGATCTCCTCATCCGATTTTGATGCAAATTTGTTCATAAAAACGAGGTTTTAAAAGGTTAAAAAAAATCATCCGTTTGGGTGAAATGTGTGATGTAGGATGTTAGGTTAACATGGATCATTCCATTATACATTTTTGTGTAAAGGAAATTTGTTCATATTTCTTTTCTTGAATGTTACGTAGATTTCAATTAAAAATGTTCCATAAAAGAATGTAGCTACCTTGTACCGAGATTGTTAGGATAAATGCTTTAATCCAAGCACATTTTCTGATATTCCTTTAACGTGGAAATAAGAGAAAAAGTCTATCCCCCGCATGAAAAGGTATTGTATACTATAAAAGGCTGTAATATGGCAGTGTCATACTTTTATCCTCAGTCGCAAACAAGCTTCTTTAAATGCGCGATATAATATGTTTTGAATATTAAATGTTTGAAAGAATCGAAGAATAATAATTTTCACCGATTGTCAAGAGTTTATGGAGACTCCAACTTGGGTACACTCCGACGTGTTAAGGACAGTTTATTTCAAGCCAAACTCGTGGAAATGAAAAAGTTTTTTTGTTTTTTATTCGTGTATGTAAAAATTGCTCTAGAATTGTTTGATAAAAATCCGTATGATATCGAATCCTATTCCTCTATTGATGGAATTCCACAATTTGTTGACGCGAACTATTTTGAAAAAGTGAAAAATGTTAAATAAAAACTACAGACGACAATTGAGGCTGTACGCGTTTGCAATATCAATTTCAGAACAATCTGTGGAAAATTGATGTTTGGCTTGAAATAAAATGTACGGAGCTACGATGGAAGTAATTTAATTTGACAGTGCGTAGTACTACTAAAAAAATAAACACATTTATTACAAAATTATGAGTTCAGAATTAATGCGATAAAAATTTCATTTATTGACCAGTAGTGACAACAGCAGAGTAAATTTCATTTACAATTGTTATGTCGATGCACTGAATTTATATTCGAATCAAAAATTTTTAAATTTTTGCATTACATAAGGACAGCATTCGATGTACTGATGTCGGCGGTTGTATACGCGCTGCGTTTCCTAGCAGCAGATTGTAAAATGAGATTATTTTAAGAGTTCACTTTTTAGCTTCGAGGCGACGCAACGGAAGTACTGGAGAAGATTACTACAAAATAGTAAAGTAATTGCATTCTCGACAAACGACAGAAGAGTGAAAGGGAGGTTAGGGAAACTTGGTCGTCGCGAGCATGATCAAAGGCAAGAGATACCTTAGAAAAACAGATTCTATTTAAAAGATGTACCTTCTGCATCTGTGTAGGCAGCTGGATGCGGTAAAGTGACACTGAGATTCTACGCCTTCTGAGATGAACAACGTAAGAATTTTATTATATATCTGACGAAGAAGCGGGGGCAGGAGATAAGACACGATCTCGGTTACGGGTAACCGAAACTGTCATTGCGAAGGTTTACTATCGCCATTTCTTAATAATCTCACACTTTTGCAATCATTATTTTTGTATTTATCGATTTCGGAAATCACAAATGGATGAAATGATTAGAAACTTCAGTGAGCAAACATTCGGTCGTTATTCATAGTCATGGCTCCAATAACAAGGCCTGTAACAATGGACAAAAGAACACATCCCTCCTAGCCTCAACATGACCTTAGACCATAACATTGTTGAAAATGTTTCTACAATGGATGAAAGAAGATCAGTCTCGAAAGAATGAATATGAACAAAAAATGTACGTAAACTTCATATATTCAAGTCGATAATATCTCTAGGTTCAGAGAATGAATCCACCAGAATGAATCTAAATAAAATTATTATTAAACTTTAAAAAAAAGAAGTGAACATCTCGTAACAAATCGATGATATAAAAGTAGGACTTCTTAGAAATTACATAAGTTGATGTTATATTTCAAAAATATGACGTATTTGTTGATATATTTATGTGTATTATGTATATATAAATAAATACTACCTCTCGTTTTGTTCGGAAGTGGCCAGGCCACATGTCGAGACCGTGCCCAGCTGCAAACAATAGACTCGAGAACAATACGCAATTAGAAACCTCGAACGCATAAGTAAATGCAGACCAATTCCTAATGCTTCAAAATGTAAACATAGGAAGTCCCAAAAGACCTCATGCAACTGTGCGCAATGAAATATCAAATGAAACGTTATGAGTCAAACACAATTCACTGTGTGGTCCGCTATAAATGCACAACGGAAACAAGAAAACTTCATTGTAAACGAAAATATTGATAAAGACTGAATAAAATATCTTTCACAGTATCAAATATTTTTAAGCCGCAATAAAGTTAGGCAAACTAAGTAACCTTCACATATGAAATAATAATTATATAAAGATCGCATGTAACTCTTATCATCAGTGTTTGCTGGGAACCTATAATTAAATGTTCCTCAATACAAAAAGAATCGATTTTACAATAAAATTAATGTTAATTCATAAGAATTACGAAATCTCAAACCATTATTTGATTTATAAACTTCAGATTTTGTGCTAAGGGAAATGATGGGAATAGTTTGGAGTCAGTTCGGTTAAAATGGTCAGCATTTTATGAACAATTAATTGTTATTAGAAAATAAATCCTTATCTGTAGAGTACACTCACGGAGACAGAGGGGCAGAGAGAGAGAGAGAGAGAGAGAGAGAGAGAGAGAGAGAGAGAGAGCAGTTGATGCGTATATACATCAGGTGCATAACACGTATGTTCACTCGAGCTCAAGCAGAGAATGCGAGGAGGAGAAAATGGAGGGTATTAACCTTCTGTTACTGTCACACGTAGATGCCTGTCGCAATTAGGTGGGTCAAGTCCTTTTCGTTCCTGTATTAATATCGTGCTGCCATGCATCGGCGCGCTGCAAGGAGGCGCCTCACCGGCAGCCTGCCATAATCAACATTCATTACCTTTGTTCACTCGTAACGAATGGTGCTCGAGATTAGAGGAGATACACATTCACCGGTGATATTAGACGTTCATGAAAGAGAGAAAGAGACAGCAACGAGAGACGGGAAATGAGGGAGAGAGAGCTCGAAGAGCTGCAACCGGATTATCGATTAACCGGTTAAAAGCCCGTTGTCACCCCTGGACGACGATAGGCGCGTCAGATTCCGAAAGGTCGGGGATGAATTATGAAAAATGCGGGACAAAGAATACACACACACACATACACACGCACACGACATTAGGGATTCGGCGCGTTTCCTCGTCCGGGATATGCCGGGAACGTCATTTTTACGAGGGACGTGGAATTAGCACTCCCACTGATGCTCTACTCAAGATCCACCTAATGCCTGGTGTCATTTTCTATCTACATTACCTACGTTATGGTTGGAGGGTTCCAGTTGACTTTTAGCCAAATATTTCTTCTTCTGGTTTCATATTTCTTGATCTGTGTCTTTAGATGTAAATTTTTTAACAGTATATCCTGAAATAGCACACGACTTTTCGTACATCCATTGGACATCCATTTTTCATCCAGACGATAATGTCTGTCCATATCGGACTTCATATCCATTAGTCTCCCAGTGTACGTCCGTGTTGGACTTTTCTCATTTCCATTGGACGTACAGAAGATGATTGACCGGACGTGCAATGTCCGTCCATGTATACGATTTACTATACATTCGTCATCCAGTGTACACCCATGTCGGACTTTTCGTATTGTTAGTCGTTCAATATTGATCTATGTTGGACTTTTGTACATTTACACCTTACGTCCATAGTAGGTCCAATGGACGTCCGTGTTGGACATTTCGTATTTCAATTGGACCCTCATCAATATACGTTTACGTAGGATGTTCATTTGGACTTCCAATATCCTTCCGTATATAGATTACAAATTCTTCAAGCGTCAAACTCCTACAAATCAAATTTTGCAGATTGAATTGATTTGTCTTACATTCATGTTAGATACAATAGTAGTTATTATTGTATCCCATCCATTAAAACAGAACTACTACAAGCACAACACGTCATACACAACAAGGTTACGCGTAATTGATTAGGGGGTAATTGGACAGTTATGAAACGTTTAGTTCACTATAATATTAATTGTTGCACTCACACATGCTACTATTGTCAAGTTTATACACTATTATTCTAGCTGTCCAAATCTAGACATCCATATATTGAATCACATACTATTTTAGTAATGTGAATCATATTATGCTAACTCCAATATTCTTCTCTTTCGAAGAATGCCTTCAATGTGGGACTAAATAGAAGAGATTAAGTGCAATCGCTCTTTCTCATTTCTTAAACCAGTGCTCCGTCTTGGTATCGCTTGGGGTGATACGTAGGTATATACGTATCACAATATACACTGGATAAGGTGCACGCTCGTGTAATCTCACTCGTTTGCAAGCGCTCCTTCCTCGATCGAATCCTCATGCACCTAGGGGGATTATTTCGCCCGAACGAAGTCAGTCCTGGTGTGAAATTATTCGGTTCCTTTCTCCTTCGCTTACTCTCATACACATACTGCTGGTCTCTCTCTTTCGCTTCCCCTATGTATCCGTGTTTCCACTTCTTTCTTTTGCAGTTTATTTTTCTTTCCTCGTTGTTGTACTTTCTTTGCTCGTGTTCTTCCTACTGTTTCTCAAGATTCCTCTCTTTCTATTGTTTCTCTTTAATAATGTCTCCTCTTGTATAATCTCTTTCTTTATCTAAAGCTCTTTCTCTTTTAATTTCTTCCATCGCGTCTTTTGCGACCTGTTCGTCTATTTGCCTTCAAAAATCTTCTTCGCTTTAGTCCTTCTCCTTCTTCCCGTTTTACTCAATGTCTTTATTTCAGATTTGTCAATCACTCTATGCTTTTCTCCATCTCCTTATCATCCTCTATTTCTGCATTCTTCTTCCTCTCTCTCTCTCTCTGTCTCTATCTGCCACGTTTTTTCCGTCTATTTTTCCATTTTCCCTACTTCCTCTTTCTCTCTTTCCATTTTCACCTTTACCTCTCATTCATCTTCTTCCCTTATCTCTCCATCTCCCTCCTTAGTGCGCATATGAAGTTACGAGGGCGATTCGCGACGAAGTCATTTAAGGGAACTCACTTTGGCCCACTTTCCCCTCTGCATACAGAATAGCGTTCACGTAGCAGAGAGATCGAGGTAAAAGTAGACGACAAGCGGGCTGCTCGTGCTCCCCCTGAGGACGCGCCACCAGTTTCGGCTTCGTCTATGCTTGCATTTATACAGGGTTTATACGTGAGCCGTGCAACATCATAACGGACTGAATCGATGGCGTTAGGACGAAGAGATTTACATCCTTTCGAGAGGATGTGCTAAAATTGTCCAGGTCCTCCTCGGTCTTATGTTTTCCTTCTTTATTCGAGTAGACTGTCAATTAAGACGTATGAAGAGAACTTAAATCTTTAATGCACAGACATTGTGCCTGTACATTAACTTCTTCATGCTACGGATGCATGGATTGATTGATATACACTGAGAAATGTATGACGGTTATTCCAGATTACAAACATATTATAATCCTCCTGGCTGGACACTCGTATTGTCATTCAATTTGCAGAAACAACTATTAGGAAATGATATTGCTCACTGATACCCAATTAGTACTGTGAGTCCACTAGGCGTCCATGATTCTTTCAATTTCTGTCTCTTCCTCAATAGAAGAAAACTGGACGTTATAAAACTACACTGATGTCCAATGAACGTACTTATGCTATTTGGGCATAATTAGCCATTCCTCTTCATTTTGTATAGGAAGAAAAATACTCTATACTATTGGCGAACAATAAGCCACAAGTTCCTGGATAAAGGATTTGTTTCCTCAGCTCTCGTTTCTGCGATATCATCCCAATGTACTCGTATACAGATCATGTTAGTCGTAGAAATTGAGCTTATTAAGCAAACATCAAAGTAACAAGCACGTAACGACTATGTAACATTTACGTAACATGTAATAATTATGTCAACATTTACGTAACTGCAACTTTTGTGTTTGCGAGGCGGGTAACGTGTATAAATTACGCGGATGTTTATACAGCTATAACTCTTTGTGATGGAAACGCCTGATATCTCCGTTGAGTTGCAAAGACTGATGTTTACGATGACAGATGAGTCAAATAGAATTTAATTCTCAGTTCGCGTAATACGAAATTCAGTTCACGGTGCAATTCGTCTATTGATATTCAGACCGCAACATAGTGGACATTTTGCACTGTATCGTTACGGCACTGCAACATTCGCGGTAATTGATTCAAATTGTTTATTTTTTGTTTATTTTATCTTTATCTATGGCGGGTTGGATTTTAGTTCATTCGAGTCAGTATATAACCCATCACAGCCTTTTCCCAGCCGACTTTGCACATTTATGTGTGCAGTGGCATAGGGAAATTACGAAAAACCTATGCCAGGTGAGGTGTGAGGTGTCCCGCACGGATTTCCATCGCGTCATTATTGTTCAACACTTCACAATGATTCCGAGCTTAAATCGTGACTGAATTTTGAAAGTTTGGTCGAAAAATTTTCGAAAATACGACGAAACAAATGTAAATTTCGGAAAAGTATTGAACTTTTCTATTGGCATAGTTTCGTGATTGCGAGATTATTGGAAAAAAAGGTGATTCGCGGAAATTCGCGCTCGCCCGGAAAAGCAGAGCAACGCCGGCACGGTCGATGTATTAAATTACGAGCGATTTGAATTTCAAAACAGATACAAATTACGAGTAATTTTTGTAAGCTAGTTCATTAGTGCGCACCAGTTTTCTTGCGGAGCATATTCATAAGACAGCGGTGTTTATCTCGTCGCGATGAAATCGCTAGCAGCTTCAAAGTATCGGAGGAGGGTATATAACGACGGTCGTTATACGGTGCCCCACTCAACTTCCTCTCATTTCGAGCCGTGGAGAATCCTTCGCGTCTCCGGGCGATTTGGAGCGAGAAGCTTTTGACGCAGGCGAAAGAATATTCGCGCTTGCGGGAAATAAATCAAATTATAAACGGTAAAAGCATTGATCCACCACCCACGCCTCCGTCCGAGTTCGAATAACCGTGACAACCTCGTTTTTATCGTGGCCTTCTCGTTCTGACTTTTTCTCCACGGCCGACTGAATGGTCGTCGTGATTTAATTGACTTTACGCAATGTCCAATCTCGAATCTCTAAGATTCGATGTCGAGCTTTTACAAAAATATGTATATTTATAGACTACATGGTTTGAATACTCTTTCGATTGTTAAGTCAAAGTTAGGTTTGAAGGACCGATTGGAAAACATTCGTTGATTTGAATTCCCTTGGTTGGAAAATTGACGTAGATGACGTGAACGTCCGAATGGTTTTGGTCTAAAGGAAGGATTCAGTCTCTGATAATGATTCCGTGACATTGGAAAAATGATTTGACATTCCACATCGGATAAAAATTTTGGTGGGTTCGTTTGATCCGATGATGTTAAAGTTACGTTAAACCACCGGACATCCATTATTCTTGTATATCTGTACATGCAATGTTTGTCCAATTTTCGTCCAGTGACGTTCAGTGCTAATTGGGTATTTTAGTTGATCCCGTATATCCGTAGACTGTCGTGACTGTTGTTAATAAATGCCCCATGAAATATAAGAAATTCAAGCAATTGCGAGGATTTCACGCTCTTGGACATTTTTCAATAAAATGAAATCTAATATGAAGGTGATCGCCGATATATTTTTAACCGCGATTCGAGTCCCGGTAACTCTCAATGGTAGGCGAAGTGGCATTTAACGTAATTAATACACTCTGTCGGTGTAATTACGATATGGGGAATATGGAGGACGTGCAAATTGCAGGGTAACGGTTTTCAGTGCAGGCAATATTCGGTTAGCCGACTCGATTGCGAAGCTTTATTCTCATCCAGTTTCCATCCCGTCTCTTTTCTTCCCTTTCTTCATCTCGCTCTCGCTCCCGGTTGTTTTGCGGATTTCCAAGACGAAATTGCTCGCGGACGCCGTAAACGACGACGAGTCGTACTAATTTTCCGCACTGTTATCGCTTAACCCAGAATGTACGGTACGAAACGGTCGAAAAAGCGCAAAAACCGTAACAATCACGGTTACCATTAACGGCAAGCAAACGCAAATGCCGCCAATTTGGGGGGGGAATTTCGCAATACGGATCGCCGATACTCGTAGAACAGCGTTACCGAATTAAATATAACTGATGTCCGCTTAACGACTATATTATCGCGTGAATCGATTCCTATAATATTCGTACGTTTTTTGAGAATTTAATCGTGAGAGTCGTGAACTTTTCCTTCTGAAAATGGGCCTCGATGTATTATTATGGGTTGGCAATTGTAAACGAATGGACGTCATGCGGTCAATTATCCTAGGAAGTTTAGTGACTCAGGCATTTATGTGTGCAGTGGCATAGGGAAATTACGAAAAACCTATGCCAGGTATGTGCGGTCCCTTAGGGATTTCCATCGTGTCATTATCGACCAACACTTCACAGTGATGCCGAGCTTAAATCGCTATTGATATAGTGAATAATTTTTCCATGGATTCGGTGGGTCCATGAAAATAAAAATAATTTATTTTTTTTATTTTATTTCAAGTTTTATCCTCGCTCATGCGAAAGATTATTCCTGTAATTTGTTTCGATCTTTTCAGTTCCTGCTATTTTCCAACTCAATGAAACAATTAATAGCGCGTCAGGTTTAAATGAGTTTTATATTTATTAATTTTGAATTTGGATTAAAGAAATATTTGGAACATTTAAATATTTATAAATATGTTTTTACAGACGTTGGCAAATTTTACATCATCGATTGGTGATTTTTTATCACGCTTGCATATACGGTACAAAAATGTTTCTTGTATTGTCTCTATTGTTTGTTTGGTCACCTTTTATCTCGTGTAACGCGGCTATTGTAGAATTTTGGGTCAAATAGTAAAATGACTATCAATAAGCATTGCGATTGTACTTTTTTCATATGCTGGGTCAGATGGCATGAATCGAAATTCAAATAAATGTCTAACAAAAAAAAAAAAAAAAAAAAAAAAAAAAAAAAAAAAAAACATAAAACTAAATTAATTTTTAGTCAATTAGATATTTTTTTCCCTTCATTAATTAGTAATTCTTCTTTTCTAAATGAAATGAACATCCAGAAAGGTCATGCGTCCTCTCCTTTTTAATTCAATCGTGAACTGTAGGTAATTATTAAAATAATTGCAGAACTTTTATAACCTGAACTACTTTACATTAATGATTTTCTAATTGGAAAAGTTAAAACCTAATTTTTTTAGATCAGCCATAATCAGATCAGTGTTAACGGTCATGACAAAAGGTTTTTGAATTTAAAAATGTGGAGTCAAATAATAATAACACAGCATTTCTTTCGTATGAGTGTTTAGATGTCAATAAGGACTAAAATAGGGCGTCCAAAAGATCAGATCTGAATCTAATAAACAAAAATTTTACCGACTTTTAATTCGGTTCTATTCAATCATCTTTTATAAGTTGTATCCTATTATCAAGTAGTGAACAAGTAGTATATATTATTTTAAAGTTATAAATTGAAAATTTGTTTATGTTTTCAAGGGTTAAGTTCTGTTTTAACCCTAGTAGAAATCTGTTCCCAAATATCCGGGCGCGATGTGGGTCCTGACTCGCGCCTTGATAGATATCCAGGCGCGAGTCAGGGCCAAGCTTACGCCCGTAAATAAAGCAGCATACACAGGTAACTACTTTAATTAACTATAATTTAAATGCATTACAGGCTACATATTATTTAGACGTTTTTACTTGAAAAAAAAAGAAAAAACATTTACTGGTTCTGATATCCAGACATCAATTCTCAAATAGAAGATCAGAAATAGTAATTTGATTTCATATTTTCCTTTTCTTCGATTACTTTTTCATCGACGAAAGCAACAAATTTCGGCAAAATATATTTTATGTTAGTTTTGAAAATGTCTGTAAATTTCTAGTCTAGTACTAAGATGTCGAAGACGTTTATCGTCAAGTATTTTCCAAGAGTCAACGAGCTTTCGATGGCACTACGCATTCTCTGGAGATTTCTTCGGTGAAGAATATAAAAGTTGGCGTGTAAAGTGCTCTTAGTGTATTGAAAGTTGATTCAGTGTTCTGTTTATATTTACAGAACTTGGACGAATGGCATTCCAGATATTCAATATGAAAGTGATCTTCCGCTGCTACACAAACCAAAATTTATTTATGTCCTCTATTTACTTGTTTTCCTGCCTCACCTTTCCACAGCTTTATATAATCTATAGCCGGGAATATATATCGTATCGCTCCGAATAATATTACATTTTTTCTTTCATCATTTGAATTTCAATTGTTCAATTTTATTAATGACAATTAAAGGAAAAATTGCATTTCACGAAGAAGTGAACACGATTATTTTAATTTTTTATTTTATAATTTTGTCGCTATTTCATCTGCCATATTCGATTCTTCGTTTTCAATTTTGAAGATAAGGCACCGAAAGTGAAATCCGAGACTCCAAAGCAAAATCAAAATATAAGTTTTCGCACTATACGTAGAACTTTCTTGATCTCGAAAAAAATAATTTTGTATGCTTATCAAATATTGGAAAATTCATGAATTTTTTTTCTCAGAATATACGGGTTAGATAAAAAAAATTACACTAGACAACATTTACTCTAAATTGTATGTAGAATAGCATAGTATTTTTGTACTTAAAAAATTCCGATTCATCGATTTCCATCCGCCATCTTGTGGCCGCCATTTTTAATTTTTCAAATCAGACTTTGAGATTGACATTAACAATTTCAAATATCTCAAAATATATAATTTATTCATTCACAAAATGTTATACATCGAAAAAATCATTGAAAATCTACAAATTTTATGCGAAAAGTAATGCATGTGGCCGCCATTTTGTTTTTTTAAGGTACAAACTTTACATTGCATATTATAAAAGTATATGCCGAACTCATGAAAAGTATAAATTCTGTAATTGAGAGCTAGCTAGACAAAGTGAAAAATTCAATAAAATTGAAAAAATCGACCAAAAATCCGCCATATTGGATCAGCCATTTTGAATTTTGAACTCTAACTTGGACCAAATTTTAGCTAAGCTTTGTATGTCACCAGATCCAGAGCACCAAGACGATCCTATAAGCGGAACCTATTGAAATTTAAGTAAATAAAAAAAAAAATTATTTTTTTTCCGTTTTTTTCACTTTGAGCCGCCATATTTAAAAAATGGCATACGCTAGATCAAAAATGACTTTTTCTAAGAAAATTTAAAGCATGATTATTTGACTAATTTTATTATTGAGTACTTTTCACCTATGCTGCTTAGGTAGAGATACGATTGAAGCAAATTTAAGAAGTGATCGTAAATTCCTCGGCCATCTTATACCCGCCATTTTAAATTCAACGGAAGTATATTTCATATTTACGATGAACAAATTCAACAACTAAAATTTAAAAATGTGGTAAGTTTAAAGAAAATTCAGTAAATTTCCAGAATAAACATATATGTCATATCGTATCCGACATTTTTCAAAGTCGATAACATTTACACGTAATAATCAGTGACCTAAAAAGTATACTTTTTCCATTTATACTCAAATAAAATTTAAAAATAATTGTTCATGATGTAAAAACGATACTCCGTAACGGACATAACTTAAAGGCACGTAATAAAAGCTAGAAGGTATGTAATTTGAATAATTTTATAATAATTTTACTAAATTCATATCGAAAGATTCAAACCGCATAAAGTCGGGGGGCTTTATGCACAACGCTTACATCGAGCAGAAATTTCGAGACTTCAAGTCATGCATTTCCCTTTGTATGCAAAAGAAAAATTGCCGTCATCGCAAGCATATGTCTCGATTGGGCGCGTGTTCTGACTTGAAAATTCACTATATTTTCCGATGGTCGGAAAATCCTCGCTCTGACCCTGACGAAGCATGCACGTGTCAAAATATGCATGCCTAGAATGAACGATGTTAATAGATTTTCAAAAATATAATTCATTTTACCGGCATTTTCCGTCGTTGCGCTCTTTTTCCAGGCAAATTGTATTACTAATTTGAATAATGAATTGAAAATCTTGATGAATTTGAATAATTGCATTTTTTATCGTCAATATATGTTTGGCAATCGTTTTCAAGTTGATGTTTCCGAGCATTAGGGTGATTTTTATAACCTATAATTATAGGTTACAAAAAAGTACCAAAGGTCAACAACTGGCATAACCTGAGTCCAACGTTTGTCACGATTCCCTTACAAAAACAGATGGCAAGATTGTTCAGGATCTTCCAAATAGTCAAACAGAAAATTGTAAGGATGTGAAATAAAGCACAATGATTACTAGCTTTATTCCAATACTGTTTACGAATAGTTCTAACTATTTTACTTAGCGTACATAATGGAACTTGATCTGACCAAAAGCTGAAAGGACTTGACGGAAGAGAATTAGAAGTATAGCCTCTGGAGCAATTGGTCTCGGTACGAGAAACCTCACTAGGCCTGAGCTCTAGGGAATTCGTTACCAAACACAAGGAGACAATCAAAGTTCGCACAGCTTTCTACCTCAACGCATTTACAACCCCATTAGCATTGGACGTCCATGATTCGTCCATTCGTCCGTGGATGACAATTGGACGTACCTTTGATATCTAGACATGGACGAATAATGGACGTCCAGACTCGCAAGTAGATTAGACCAACAATGTACGTTCAGATTTGGTCCATTAGAAACATATTTATGTTTACATCAATTGATGATCCATTAATTTTACTTAGTATATTCTGACTAGAAAGATATCAGCAGACATTAACCATTTTTGTCAGTACTATATAACCTAACTTAGCATCATTTAATGTAAACCCCTTCAAGATTTTAATATAGTATTTGCAAATAACATTTAGGTAAAACCATAATTCACGTAGACGTTTATCAGCGAGTTTGATTTTTAGGGAGCTGCTCATCTCATTCGTTTGCGTACACGCCGGTTTTATCTCCTCATAGTGCGATAGGGCAGAAGTAGGGAGGATTTTGGAAATGTCGAAAGCACACTGGTGTTCGGGTGAATGTTAATTTTATGCGAACTGCGTTGCGCGGGTGGATTCGGCGTAATTCGAACGGCAGGTGCTGCGCGCTTATCGGATTGACTCGCAACTTGGGGTTTATATATGTATATAGGTAACGCGGCTTTGTCGTTCTCGCGACTGTCCCTCGTCAAATAGTTTCATCTCACTCTCGCCCTCGATCCACGTCGCGCCCACATTCTCGAGCCCGATCTGTACAGGAAACCTCAAAAGTAGCTTTGAAAAAATGCGCCAAACCATTGTTCTTTAAACTTTGAGCAATAAAGTTCTGATTTACGCGATTGGTTTATAAAAATTAAACGCATCTCGTGTTTTCATCAACGTTTGTATAAAAATTGACTTTGTCCTTCCATTGGTGTTTTGCTCTCAATTAAAAGGCAATTGCATACCAATTGCATACCAGTTACGTATCAATTCCACATATCGAAAACAACAGAAACAAAAAACCAAACCTTTTTGCTAGAATTTTCACAATGTGTATATTCGTTGCGTCAACATGGTCGGTTAGTTTTGGGACATCCTGTACATCGGCGGTCAGTTGTTCCATTGCCTTGTGTAGGGAGTATAAACCGATACCCGTCAGACAAGTTTACATACTTCCACGTGAAAACGCGTCGTGTTGTGCCCCCGCGAGTTTGCTCGTACATGTTCGATGTTCATAATCGCAGCTACATTGTAAACGATCGGCGAACCGCTTCGCTGCCTCATATATAGGTGCATACGTGTGTATTCTAACGCGCGTTGTCGTTAATCAGGAGGACCTGCCTGATTAACGACAACGCGCGTAACCACGGCACGGCAAACGCTGCTATAAACCAAGGCACTTTGTTCTATCTGAAATGGCTACATCAATTGATAGTATCCATCGACATTTCGTTTATTCTCACGGCCAAAAACCAACAAAAAATTGATAATGATAATCTTCATAATATTTCTGTATCAAAACATAAACGGTTCCAATAACATAATAGTTGACCGTCGTAGAATTGGCGGGATAGGAAGGAAGCTTCGTTTCTGAGATATGGACAGCGGAAATGAGAAACTAACTGTTACCCGCCCTAGACCTAGGGTGTGGTTCCTAAGATATGCACTGCCTGAACCTAGTGTAGACGTATTCCCATTATCATGGGTAAATCGTATTACAACGGAAATATTCCATCCTATAGTAAAATATAAAATAAAGGGTTCAAAATCACTCTTATATCACAGTTGGCTTGAATTATCATCACTGATATCATTCATATATTCATTGGTAATAGCTTGTTCAACAAAGAAACACAACGGAAATGCAAGACTAAGCGAAATTAGAAGGCTGAATCGTACAACAAAATAAAAATATATTGCTTCAGAATTAATGTTGTAATATCAATTT